>PVHY01005898.1:0-46724 GCA_004024945.1 Uropsilus gracilis | reverse complement strand
AAAGCAACCCCTTTCTTAAGGAGGACCTGAGAAAATTCTGTTCAAATGACAGAAAACCATCCACTCAGTATTTCTAAACACCCTCCCTGAACTGAGCTGATTTCTCTGCCATGGTCATTATCATCAAGCTCATTGTGTATTAATAAGCTGATTGGATATAATCTATGGGAATTGACAACAAATACTGAAAGATGGAAATTTTGGTTGGAAGAAAGATTGAAACCAAAAGTTTTTAAACTAAGAAGGTAGGTTTCTGGGCACATTGGCTCGTGCCTGTAAGCTTCAGCCTAGGAAGCGGCTGGGGCTAGGGATTGTGGTTTGAGTCCCACCTGGGGCCCGTAGCGAGACCTAGTTCCTAGTTCCAAAAAAATAACTGGGTGTGTTGGTGCATGCCTGTAATCCCAGCTACCTGGGAAACTGAGGCTGGGGATTGCTTGAGTGTGTGGTACCCCAGGCAACGTGAGCCTGCGATTCCATGGGCAAAAATAGTGAGACCTAGCCTCAAAAAAAAAAAAAAAAAAAACCAAAAAAACTAAGAAGGTAGGAAAGTTTCAGCAGATAGGTTCAAATAAGGACTCCAAGATGATGTACATCCTACATTCTGGAATGAAAATCGACCATGTCATTGAATCTTCTGCCCTCTTTCTTTTCTCCAATCTGATTGTCTTCTTCCTTTTCTTCCTCTAGGGCATTATAGAACCTAATGAATTGTTAAACATTTTGAAATTCTTGTGAAAAAAAATCCCAGGATTTTTAAGTGCCTCTTTTTTCAGTCAAAGAGCATGACAAGATTGTAAATGAGCCTATAGAGCATCAAAATGAGATGCAAAAAATAAAATAGGGAGGATAAGTGGAAGGTAGAAAGAACAAAGATTTAGAAACCATCTCTTTTGCAGAAGGGTCACTTCTTTAAAACAGAACTGGATAGAAGTGATGAGTGAGACAGGCTATTGTTCAGTGGTGTTGAGTTTCTAGTTCACTCTTTTTCATTATGTAAAACATCCTTCCTAACCTAGGTCAAGTGAATACCTTTAAAGACCCTAAGTACTACAAGAGTGATCTACATAAGGGAATCATCTTCATTGATAAGTGTTGGATTCTGAGCGTGAGTTTTTCTTGGCCTCCCTGAAGGAAGCTCAGAAGGTTAGTGGGATAAATTATAGACCCCATGACTACTATTGAACTTGGAGCTGCAGTTGGTACTCACCCTGTCCACCCACCCTAAGTCCCTCTCATTCAGATCTATGACCTGTCTTTTGGTGGGGAAATAAACAAGGATGGAAAGGACAGGATGTGGAGTCATTGAAAGAGTGGTGGCTTGATGGCAGTTGATCAGGTAATGTTCTGAAGTCAGGGGGTTTGGTGAAGGGGCTATTAGGAGAATTTTTTCTATTTCCCAAAGCTCAGGGATAAGCCATATGTGTCTATGAGAAGAAGAAAACTCTGACTAAATTTGGTTAAGTATTGACTAGTGAAGATAAGCAGTTTAGCTAGTTGTAGGGCAGTGAACTGCTCAGGCTTTTTCCATCGTTGGCCTCTGTGATCAGCACCTGTGTTATTGTGCTTTCTCGTGAATCTTTAATGTTCATGTTTTATCACATCCCACTTCTCCCTCGGGTGCATAGGAATTTTGCACAATTTGAAAGTTCCCTCAAGAAATAGGTGTGACACTGATGCTTTAGGCAGACTCATTGCATAAAGTCTTAGCCAGCAGATTCTTCTTAGTTTATTGTTTACTTGCTATCTTAATTTTGGCTTTCTTAAGAGCAGGTTCCAGACAAGATTTGGGGTACATGGAGTTTTTTTTTTGGGGGGGGGGGGATGATGGATGATTCCAAAAAGCGCTGGGAGGGAGTGGGCAAGTGAGTCTGGGAAGATGATAAAGCCAATAAAAGTCTTGATAATGATCAATTGCCTTGACTGGTCACAGGGACTCAGACCTGCTACTCTGAGAGACTATGGTGGCTGCTTTGGATTGGCCCAGGAGGGAGTAAAAGACCTGAGCAATGACTCCTCTATAGCATCTTCCTTGTTGGTTGCAAATGGCTCCTGAGGGTCTTAACTCCCTTGTTGCCCTTCTATAGACAGAAAAAATCCTTCAGGAAAGCCACTCTCATCTCTGGGGATTATCCCTCAAAGCTGTAGCCAAAATTTGGGGTGAACTAACAGAAAAGGTATTGCACTGGCTGTCAACATTACCATTTTGTTTCTTGAGAATGTTTGCTAACTTCTAAGGATTACCCTGTAAAAAAGAGAAAAATTCATGATGTAGCTTCAGATTGCTTGAATTTTAAACTATGCTTTATTCTTTCCAGTTGATATTCTCCTTGTAGCCAGTGTCCAACTCATTCAAGACTTGTCTCTCTCCACAGAGCCCTAGAAGAATAGCACCATAGAATTTTAAAACTAAGAACTTTCCCATTTTATTATGTTTTCACTAGCAGGTGAAGCTGACCTATATGTTCACAGCTTGTCCTTTGTCACAGAAGCCCCCCTTACAAAGGGAAAACAATTTCAAATCCAAAATTTATTGTACTACTATACAAAAGATAGTATACTTTTGTACCTGTTATAAAGCAGTGATAGCCGCATGTGGGTTATAGGTGGCATTGTCTGCCTTACTCTGGGCACCAGGTTGTAAGTTACTCATGGCATTTCTTTGTCTGATCAGAAGGAAAAGCAATGGGAGAAAATGCATCATTACTGATTTTCACATCAAGATATGAAAATTTCTTGTCCAATGTGCTTCGAGATTCCAGGCATTTCCTCATGCTGAGATGAGCAACCCGATGACCAGTGAGTGACGGTTGCAGATATACTGGACATAGTTGTCTAAGCTCATGATTTGGAAGAAAGGGGTCTATGATCCCTCTGTTCTGCCAGTCTGCCCAGCTGGGCTCTTTACCCAGCCTGCAACAGCACTGAGTCCGTAGGTTGAGGAAAGCACGTGTTCTTGCCAAGTCAGATTCCCTAATGACTTGATTTATTTTCCAAAGGGGAAAGGGAGTCATTTCAATGGTGAATTTTCTTGTCTTATATATGTTTCCACCATCAGTGATTTTAGATCCCAAAAAGATTGCTATAGCATGCAGGCTCAGAAAACATATGGTTCAATCTTGCCTCATTGAAGCTCTCAATCCACTTACTAGATGAAATTAATACAGGCACTCTAGGTTTCAAAGGAGTCAGGGACAAGGCTTCCAGTTCTGTCTTCAGTAAGTTTTTTCTGCTTTATGTACTTTGGAAAACAGCACATTTATATATTCCTGGCTGCTGAATTTGGATCCATGTTTCTTTAGATAAGTGAGAATTATTTCTCTGCATTTCTTTCTGCCTGAATTATCAACTAAAGCTGTGAGCACAACCTCTGGATCACCCAGTGACTGAGAGTTGCTGTTTAGAATGGAATGGGAATTACTAAAGCAACCACAGTTGCTTTTAAAAATTTAATCTGTTACTTATTCCTTGTAGATTATGTGTAGTCTATTGACAATAATAAAATATTACACTTACAAGTGGCGACAGACACATAGATAACAAGTGACTAATAATAGGTGACTGAGTGAGGGTTGATGAAAAGATTGAGAGAAACAGGCAGATAGGCAGATAAGCAGGCAGGTACTCATTTAATACTCACAAGAACCTTTGGGACAATGGTGCAATGTGTTAGCATGTGATACTTATACAAAAGCCCATGGGATGCTATTTGGTTCCCAAGTTAATGACGAAAGAACTAAGCTATGGAGTAGTCATTTCCATGAGATCATGTGATCATCACATGAAGTGTTGGGCCTGGGTGGACCATCAGGAAGTCTCACATTGGGGTCTGTGTTCTTAACCTTTATATGATGCTCTCCCCTATCTCTCAGAAAACTATTAAGGTAAGAAATCCATTTTATTTAGAATGAGCATTTATACTCTATCTCCCATAAGTCAGAGCAGTAATTATCTACATTTATATATTAGTAAAATAGGAATCAAAATGGTCAACAGATTTGAGTCTGTTTACTCACCAATTTCAGTTGAGTGGAAGTGGCTACCCTGAGAACTGGCCGGGAGCTGTTCTGGATGTAACAGGAAAGATTGAGGACCCTGTTCCACAGCCTCTTCCCACCCAGTGGCCCAGGGCCCAGAGATTTCCACCAATAACACCTTCCTTAGTGACTTGCTGTGGCCTTGGGAGCTTGGTGTTTCATACAGGGCAGAAAGAACTTGGTCCTTAAGACTTCTGGGGATAATCAGGGGATGACTGGAGTTAGTGACCAATACCCTGCTGGTGGACAGTTCTGAAGTGTGGTCTGTGTCCTCACCCCCAGGTCCCAAGAGGGCCTGCATTCACCTCCCCACATGACTAACTTGCATATTTATAGCCTCACACTGGCTTACTCTAGTCCTACATCTTCTCATTTCCACCCCATGGGACCAGCTTTTAAATTAAGTTCTTGTATACAAGTCTTTATCACATTCAGAGTCTGTTTCTGGGGGAACCCAACCTCAGACAAATACCAGAGCCAGAGTTAGATGGCTAACATGCACACAAAGCAGGGAAGTGGCTGCTTGCCTATCAGGTGTTTTGAAGCCCTGAATGAAGTGTCGAGAATAGAACACAATATAGAACACAGGGCGTGGCTGTGCAGCTTTATGTTATCAGTAAAAGCAGGTCAAATAACTGCCTCATGGATTTTAAGAAAGATATATATGAGTCTCTTAATATGCTTCCCTTTCAACATCAAATTATGCTTCAAAGCTAAGTTCATGGGAAGTTAAATGAATGCATTTGCTTGAAGGGTTGGCCTACAGAAAACCATTCCTCTAAACCTCCAGGACCCAGGAAAGACCCAGTCCACCTGCAGATCCCAGTCTTCCTGTCCTCTTAGGGATGGTTGTTACATCATAAGATGTCTAGAAAACACACATGGGAGTTGAGTTATAACCTGTCACCCTAAATGTACAGGTGCTTTAAAGAACTTGAACATTATAGATAGAATATTACTGGCAAAGTGCCAAAGTCTCCTGATCAGGCACATGACAAGTAGGGAAGCAGCATATGTACAAAGGGTATAAAAGGATAGGGGTGGGGGTGAGGAGGGGGTCTGGAAACAGAAGGGGTGGCCTGGTTATTTAGCCTCACTATGGCTGTTAGTTCATGAGTAGAACAGAGATATTGGATTCCCCAAAGTTGTAGTTCAGAGTAATTGTTCATGCAAGACAGACACATGGTGTTCACTCAGTGCATGCAAATTGTATTGTTAATATTATTACTTAGTTTCATATCATCTGCAGGATTATAATATAATTTACATAATTACATCGGTTTGTTTACATAGGCTGCTGTAGTCCTTTCATTATGCAGGGAGTGCAAGAGCTCAACAATAGGATTCTGTTGCTCTCAAGTTCCATTAGTTCTACCTGCAGGACTTACTGTGTGGTCATTCAATGGTGTCTTTTCAATGAAGGACTCTTAAGTCTATTCATTTCTTCCTGCTGCTGCAAGACCACATGTTTTCAAGAGGAAGATGTGGGGCTCTATTTGAAAGAAAGCTATTGGTGCAAATGCATCCTCAAGAGCTACTGGAAATCAATTATATCTGAGCATCACTGTGACCTCAGAGGAGCACCTGTGGTTCACATGGCCATTTTGGGTAAAGAAGTTAATGTTGGGCTCACTGCTTCCTGGAACACATTGTCTTAGAATAGTATTCTTAAAGGAAGTAAGCTAGGAGATGTTGGGGAGGAGGCTGGATGTTCTGATGATCTGAAAAGACCAACATAGTCCTGGTCTCCAAATCAGCATCTGCAAACTCAGGAGATACCCACGGGAACAACTTGCTATATCACAGAGGTGTGGTAGCTCAAGGAACTATGAAATGCGGGAACTTTTTGTGTGCAATATTTTAGGAGGGTGCACGGCAAGCAGGCCATTGCAGGTTCCCTATCAATTTGAGCAGATGGGTAACGAGAGTTCCAGAGCCCTCAGCAGATTTTACAGGCTTTTCATGCTCTCAAGGAAACAGGTACACAAGCACCCCAGGAAAGGAGGCTGACACAAGTTACCAAGCCCCCTCCATAAATCTTCAGGCTTTCTCTCACCATTTCTGTAGTCATGTTGCTCATCACTGCTGCTTCCACTTTTAACCATGCTTCTAGGCTCAGATGTGCAAGCATACACATGTATACATCCATGTTCTTTGGGCCCAAGTGCCCACAATTGTGAGTAGGTGTGCCTTATTAACTTATTTGCCCTACAGATGGTTTTTTGTGGTTTCATTTTAAAATAAGATTTCTATAGGGATACTCATTTTTCTTGTGTTTTAACAATTATATATAACTATTCTCTCTCTCTCTCTCTCTATATATATATACACACACACACACACACACACACATCAATTTTTATAAAAACCAAGCATTAGGAAAATGCCCATAGTTCTACTACCTAACACAACACTTATTTTTAAAGTTCACAAAAAATTTTTAATATGAAGTTTTACAAAATTGTAATTATAATCGAAGTGGGAGTTTTGTGCGCCTTGATTTTCATAGAGCATTACATTATAGAAATTTTGCATAATCCTAGACATATTGGATAGTATATCAGAGTAACATTTTAGCAACATATTATTTCCATGAAGTAGATTTAATCTGCTTTTGGCAACATTCCACTGAGGTTATACATTGAAGTTATGTTCAGGTTGGTTGGTTGTTACTATATCTCTGATGGAAGTGGGTACCTTTCTGTGTGTCACACTTCGCATCCATTGGGCTCTTTCCTTAATAAGAGCAGAACTTATGGTTGTTCAAAGGAAAAATACAGAGGTAGATCCTGTGAAGGAGGCTCAGAAGAAAAAACCATGGGATGGTAGTGGCTTGAGAATGTGAAACTCCAGAAGTTAGTTATGAAGCAGGTCAAGGATGGATCTGAAAATTTGTGTCAGATGATGCTGAAAGGGGAAGAAAATGATCCAGGTGCTGCAGAAAGCACTGGAATAAGCCATGGTGAGCATGAATCAACCCAGTTGTGCTTTCTGGAAAGGATTATCTGTTGGGAAAAACACAATCCCATAGCCAGGTAATGAGTGTTTAATTGCAACATGTAAGAGCCATGCATGGAGTGATTTCTTCCTAGAGAGAGTTACACACCATCAAAGATTCTCTGTGTAACATCAAACTCTGCAACAACAATCACAGCATTTTACCAACTTTTTGCAGCGTCAATTTAAAGACAGTGTTTTTTCTGTCTCTAAGTTTCCATTTAAGTTTCAGAAATTTGAGTGCATAATCTTATGTAAACTTTCTAAATTATGATTTGCTAATGGCAAGGAAATGACCAGGCTGAAAGAATAAAGAATCTTGGTAATGCTGAGGAGATTGATAGAGATGCTTGACAACTTTGACTTTTCAGGTGTCTTTTTACTTAGTATTTTACTTTATTTTCAACAAGAGGAAAATGAGCTGAAATATTGGTACTTGAGGTGGAAGAATAGTCAGAACACTATCTCTTGAAAATAACTGAAGTTGATTTGAATCCAAGGGAGTTTTATTATCACATAACAGAAAACTCCATGAGCAGATATTCTCCTTTCATCTATATTCAGGGACATAGAGAAGATCATCCTGATCCATATTCTTAATCCTCCTTTCCACTCTATTCTTAGGTGCTCTCACTCTGTGTTCCCCTGAGCCAAGCTTGGGTCCTACCAGATTAGAAACCAGACCAGAAAGAGAACCTCTTCCCAATAATTATACCTGAAATCCCAGGTACTATGCAACATTCACCTGGTTGAGATCACAACTCATTCATAAACCAATCACTGAGATCATAGATGGGTCCAGTGTTCATTGGTTGCACCAGGAGGCATATCTAATCCAACAAAACTACAGATCTGTGGGTGGAAGGCATAGTTTTCCAAAACAGATGTATATTCATTGCAGAAGTAATGAAACCCTTTCTCAGTAATTTCCACAATCATAAGTGAAGATTGATTGCTCTTTAAATACTTTTATTGATTGCACATATATATGCATACATATTACAACATTGTCTACCCCAAGTTTCTCCCATCACCTTCTCACCTGTGAATCACCTTTGCCCTTCCCCCGATTTTATTCTCCTCCCCCCATCTCGATCCATGCTTCAGTTCTGTTGTCACTTTTAAATTTAAATTTTTCTTGTCCATTTGTTTGTTTTCCCTATAGCCTTCATATAAGTGAGATCATTCTGTATTTCTCTTTTCTTTTTGACTTATCTCTACTAACCTGATCCCTTCTAACTCCATTCATGTTGCTGTGAATGACATAAGTTTGCTTTCTTTGACTGATGAATAATATTCCATTGTGTAGATATACCACAACTTATTTAGCCATCTACCCAAAGGACACAAAAACACTAATTCAAAAAGACACATGTACCCAGATGTTTATCACAGTACTATTTACAATTGATTGATTATTTTAATTTGTTGTGTTACATTTTCGCCCTCCCAGGGGTGCATAACCTCCATTGTCTTTCTTAGGTGAAGCTTCATAATCAGCAGAATTGCACCCTGCTCTTATTTTTAAAATTATTCACTGCTTCACTCATTCATTCACTACTTTTTCTCCAGAAAGGATTGCAGAAAACGTAGTAGAACACATTCCACATGCAAAATAATATGCCTAAAAACTGGAACAAAAGGACAAAGAGAAAAATGAAAGAGAAATAGTGAGACTTGATGATACATCAATGTCCTAGAGCGCCTACACGTTTCACTTTCTCTCCTAGAGAACTAAGAGGGGAAATTTGTCATTTGCTCCCTGTGCAGGAATTATCAGTCAGGAATTTTTCTTGTAAGATGTGATGAGCCACCTCTGAAGAGCCAGCATTAAGGACAGCTATGGCACATTGCACACAGTGTTTCGTGCAGGTATGTCCCCTCCCCAGTAGTAGTCAGTCAGTTCTGAAGGGACTAATTTCTTAAAAGAATACTGATTTTGTGAAATATTAAACTTTCATTGAAGGAAAATTCTGCAGCTATCCTTGGTGAAGGCTGGAGTGTTCAAGGTCTGGGGAACAGGCCCTGCTGCTTCTAATGATGACAACATTAGCACCAATAACAACAATTACTCTCAGGGTGATCCTTTTGTGGCATTGGACCAGAGTGCCAAGTGTTTATATATACAAATTATTTCACAGATTCCTGAGGAAAAAAATCATCAATTCATTGTACTTGGTTATTACAATGCTTTTTCCATTTATGCAAATTTGAAACAGGAAGATATAAAGACTATATGCACAAAATCTGAATAATGTGAATCCCAATTTACATGCATCCCTAAGGGAAAATTACCAAAATTTGAATTAAGCCAAATTTAAATTGCAAGACCTCTTTCACTACTTATTCCTCATAGAGTGGCTCCGTGCGCTCATATCACAGCTGTGGACACTTAGGTTTAATGAGGTCAAATAGCTGGCCGATTAATGATAGACTGAGCTGAGATTTGAACTCACCAATGTAGAATTGTCCCTTCAGAGTCTGTGCACCGAGGGTACTATTGGTCAAATGTCCCTATATCCTGGAGCCATTCTTCTAGATACATCCCTACCTTGGATGCATCCTAAACCTCGAACATGCCAAAATTGACTACCTATTCGATGAATTTCTAAGCTGAACTATTAAGCATGTTACAGTGAGATGTGTTTGGACGTGTAATGATGTTTTCACTCTTGTAAAGTCCTCTGTCTAAAATGATGCCTCCTTACTATTCAAAAGGCTTCCAAAGTGCCAAAAGGCTTACCCAAAGACCTGCCTCCAGTGAGATGGAAAGATTATGATTGTATCTCAGTGTTGCCAATCTTCTCTGGCTACTAGAAGTTTCTAAGAATTACCTAAAATATCTTCCTGCCTTAGAACCACTTGAAAGAAAAGCAAACTCCTTTGTATCCACTCCAGAATAGGTGAAAAGTCTATCTTTCTTGTAACTTTCAGTAAAAGAAAAGTAAATGGTTTTCCATAGCAAAGAGGTCAGAGAGAGAAACTTTGGAACTCCTCACCTCAGAGACTCATGTTTCAGCTTCACTGCTAGTTTTAAAAAATCGAAACTCAGTCCAAGGCAGAGAAAGGAGTGACCACTGATTTTGTCAGGAGCCTGCAACTGTGTGATTTGACTTTGCCAATCAGCGAGTTAGGTGTTTGTTTACACTGACTAGTGTTTTTATGCTATTAGAAACATCTCCAGATAAATCACCAAGAAGGAAATTCATTTGTTCACTGTCCACCACACTCACTGAAACTCACTGCTCCCAGAGAACAGAAAGGCATCGGAAATGTCAGTTAAGTAGAAGGCTGTCAGACTGTGGTTCAGTGTTTTGTTCTTTTTGCTTCTGTGACCAGCTTGGTCATTTTGACCCAAGCATTTCTGCTGCTAAAGTCACTCTTGTTCTGGTAAGTTTGCTGCTATCCAGTAAGAGAATAAATTGAGGGTAATGGAAGTGATGAGAAATAATCATGCCCTTGACATGCCCGCTTTTGCCTGACTTTTCTTGGTAATTTATTTGTCTGAGCATTTCATGGCTGCTGTAAAGTGAAATTAAGTCCCAGCTTCTTCTCATCCATCTTCAAGAATATCTGAAGGGAAGTCTTAAAGTTTTTGCTTTGTTCAAGAAGTGATTTTTACCATCCCGATCTTTTCTGGCCTTGCAAGGCAATTATTTTAGATGAACTAAGCTCTGCTCAAAGTTTGAATAGAAAGATATAGGGGAATGGATTAATTGGTCTGGGAGTTTCTCTGTAGTTAAATAAATGTTGTGATCATTTAAAAGCAATGGACTTATATTCTTTTTCTCATTCTATTTTGGATCTTTGCCCAGGACACTGCTTTAATTGATGACTGGTTTCCATTTTCCAAACCATTTCTTGTCATTGATAAATCCTAAGTCCAACTGCCAGATTTTTATGGATCAAGATAAAGAAAAATAGCAACCTTGCTTCTTACCCAGAGTGGCAGGGGAGATTATGTACTACATCACCCATTTCTTCCAGCAAGAGTTCCAGCAAGGCTATGTTTTGGGGAAGACAGGATGGGAAAGTTCTAAGTTAAAAGGATTTTGGACCAGACTGATGTGAGTTCAAATCCCTGCTCTGCATACAATATTTGACACTGAGCAAGCTAAATTCACATTTATCTCTAAAATATTTGTCATCATTGCTTATAACACCTGACATAAAATAGCTGCTCCTTAAATGATTGTTACCATTATTATGTCATTTTTTTATGATTCATGATTGATTGAAGACCTGGTGAAAAGTTTTCTAGTTTCCAAGGTAACACTCATTCTTTTAATAAGTCTTTTAATTAAAGACTTTCTCTGGTTAGCCCACAAACACAAACATCATAGAATCCCTGGAATGGAATTCTTACTTGCTAATACCTTTATAGAGCAGGGATAGAAATGGAACTTTCTTCTGCTGGTTTACCTGGTATTGTACTTTCTTTTCTACTCCCTGGAAATCTCTTGATCAATTTAAGAACCTGGTATGCAATATGTGCAGGAGAACTGTGAAGAATCGCCTGACTTCTCTGGAATTCCCTGATGATAACACTCAGTCCTTCTCAAGATGACAACATCCTTTTCTCCCCAGGAGAGAATGGTGTTCCAGTGCTGGTCATCTGCTGGTTTTACTTAAATTGGGAGATTACGTGGGACCCTAAGTCCTGCAGTGTTTGGAAAGAACCATGTTGTCAATTTATGTCAATACTAATGACTATTGACTCCTACAAGAAATAACTTATTATATGGTTTACTCTCTGCATTTGTGTCATTCAGGTGATTTGTCCAGTGAGGGGCTGTGGAATGAAAAAGAGGAGACTATGGGGTAGGCCTAATTCTGATGGGTCCCCTTAACTCCTTCTTGTGAAGACTGTTTCTATATGTCAAAGGTAGAGGTGATGGTGGTAATTTCTGACCCTACTGTGTCACCATGACTTTGAATTAATAATGAATACATTAATCTCTCCAGAAAAACTGCTTATATAATTCTAGCCATTGGTGTCTTGCTTGGTAGTTTTAGATTCAAAATATCCATGTCATTTTTTGGGATGGAATTTTCAAATGTCTTTATGGTTACTAAAAATGCAATGTGAATTGAGCTAAAATGAAGTAATATGATTAATCAGGACTCAGCTTTCTCTAAACCATTGTCTTTGATCTACTTCAATCATTTCTTAAAAGTCATTTTAAATTCTTGAGCATTTTTCTTCCTTCCGGCATACTATCTGCATTAAGTACCAAAAGGTTATTTGTTGGCACAATAAAAATAATGTTCATTGCCATGATAATTTCAATTCATTTATTTAATTTTACTAATTATTTGTAAGCTCCCAGGGAATATTTCATAGATCCCATTAGGGGTTCCTGGTTCAGTGTCCTAAAAAATCTCTCAACTTAAAAATGTGTTGGGGGTCTTTTGCTTTCTACCTCTTTTCATATTTTTTTTCTCAGCCAGAGATAAAATAATAAAGATTTATATTTTTGTGCTGTTTATTTTGTATATCTGACTTTAGGTCAGTTTGAAGACACTCAGTGACAATTCTTTTGAACACTCAGAATTTTTAAAATCAAGACTTGATATGAAACAATTTCTGCCATTTTTTTCCTTTGAGATATTGAACAACTTACTCAACCTCTTAGCAACTAATAATTCCCTCCTTTAAGAGCTGGTCTCAAAAATAAATAAAACACCAGACATAAAATGCACATATCTTATAATTGATCAACTGGCATCAGTTTGTTGAGAAGATTTTCTTGGAAAAAGTTGAAGGTGTTTGCCTGAATTGATATTTGCAGCCTTTGAGGGGTTGATTAGGAAATGAAGATTAAATGACTGGATTGTTTTTGTATCAGAATTTCTTACCTTCCAACTTTATATTAGAGAGAATTTGTTTTACTTCTTAAAGGAAAGACTCTTTAGAGTTATCACCTATCTAGTAGTGATTCTGAAATCTCTGTGTTGACTCTCCCTTAAAATATACATGTGTTTTAAATTTGAAAAGGAGGGGGTATTTCATGTGAGTTTATAGATTTGACCCAACCCCCAAATATTTGAAACCTAATATGTAACCCATACCTAGATTATTTTAAGCTCTCAAAAGTCAGTGATTTAATCGCTTAGCCAAGCTGCCTGATGTTTCCATTCCTAAACAAATGAAATGATAATAAGTGGAGAGCCAAAAATAAAATGCACCCATTTAAGGAAACAAAAGGAAATTTGATGGAAAATGAATGGGCGTCTGAACAAATGAAAAATTGTTTGTCTCCTTTGATTTTCAGTTCCAAGTAGATGAAGGACTGAAGTAGGAGCCAACAGAAGTGTCCTTCTGTTCTTCCATGTGGAGTTCTTCACCCATGGTAAATAGATGACATTTGTTCAAGTATTAAGGAGAGTCTGGGGACTTAAATCTGTTAAACTGACCATGACTGCCTGTGTTGACTCTGTTCTCCTCCCAAGGATCACCTACTTTATTTCATGGTGCCATTATTTTTCCCTTACATGGTCTGAGAAAATGTATTCCAGATGATGTGTGGAGTAATGGGTTGTGGCTCATTGAATCAGCTAACGGATGTCTATGAACAAAGTGTTGTATGTATCAGACCCTGGATCTGGTGGGACTTAATCTCTATCCTGGAGATAATTTCAGAGTTCAGGATGACAACATTTTGATAGGGGGTGACCACAAATGACAGAATTAACAACTATTACAAGATCATGCAGAAATCCAGTGTGAGGAGAGCAGAAGAGCAATCACAAAAACTGGATTTTCACCCAAATTCTATCACCAATTAGTTCTATGGGTTTGGATACATTACCTTCCCTGTTTGCTCTTCTCTATTCATCTTAAATGATAACAGAGGAAAGACTGATCAGATAAATGCTAAGTTTTTTTTTTCCCAAATGTTCTACTTGTCTTTTTATCATCTGCATATTTTTTTCTTGATGGGAAATATTCCATATTAACCTCAGTAAAGAGTCTTTTTATCATCTGCATTTTTTTCTTGATGGGAAATATTCCACATTAACCTCAGCAAAGAGTCAGCAAAGAGAGATTGAGCTCCTCAAAGGATGGATTGCCAAGAAGGAAAACTGCTCAGATGTTACCTTCTCAAATTGTCAATTTTGCTGCTTGCCACAGTGAAGAACCACTGCCCTCCTAGACACTTCAAATGAAGTGTAGCTAATGAAGTTATGCTCTGCTAAAAGGAAATACAATACACTACATCCCAAGTAATGGATAAATCCACAAAACTTATTCACTATACCAGACCCTAAGTGGAGATATAATATTGCAGATTGCAGTATCTTCTCTACAAGTGTCTTTACTCTTCTGAGGTTAGTAGGAATTTTCCCATTCATATCATATACTACTTTTAAAGTACCTTTTAATTTAAATATAAGAAATCTACTGAAGAAGGTACTGATGCTAACTGTAGATATCGGTGAAGTTATGTAATTTTACACATCCATACAATCAACGCTAAGATACCAAATTGGGACATTCACAACACCCCAAATTTCCCCTTTTGTCTGTCCCAGTCACTTATTTTCACCTACTTTCCAAGTTTCTAACATCGAAGATTAATTTCTTCTGTTTGAGATATGTATATAAAGAGAATTTTATCCTTTGTGCTTTCTAGATCTGCAATGCAATCCTTGTCTCATTATTATGTCTGGGAACCTGCTGTAGCATCTGTACTGTGCATGTAACAGTAGTCTGCTCTGAGCCTGTGTATGAGCTTCACTGAGGGGTCTATGTTGTGTGGAATTGATGAATCATGGAGTCCAGCTTTAGTATCTACTGATCGCCAGTCAGGTTTCCAAATGCATATATGGAGGAACTAGAAATTTCATACCCTGTAGATCATGCCCCAAATCCTCCATTTTAAATTAAATTAAAATGTCTTTTTGCTTTAGCTGTTCAAATGTGTATGGAGAGGTATTGCCTTGTGATAATCATTTGCATTTCTCTGATGACTGATGTGGAGCACTGTTACATATGCATGCTGGCCCTTTGACATCCTCTTTCCTGAAATGCCTAAACTTATCTTTTACCCATCTTCTCCCACTGGGTCAGTGATATTTTTATTATTGACTTGTGTGAATTCTTCATATATTTTTCTTTTTAAAGCAAACACAAGGCATGGTACAAACTTAAGTGACTTTTGCTTAAATTGTGAATGAATTTAACCATCGATTAAGGGTGCTAGATACCATATAACATTAATGTTAAATAACAAAGATCTTCCTTTAAAAATATAAGTAAGGTAAAAATTGTATATTAACACTGATAATCATCAACCAGTGTTAAGGATGATAAAGGAAGCAGGTGTACTCTTAATTAAAAAAAAAGAAGACAACTTTACTGCAATATAATTCATACATCATGCTGTTTACCTATTTGAAGCATACAGTCACATGGTTTTTAGTAGCTGCAAGGATATGTACAACTGTCACATAGTCAATCTCAGAACATGACATTTCTGTCAATTCAAAAGAAAACCCTGTACTCTTTACATATAACCTCCTGTCCTTGTGTCCTAGCCCAACTCTGAAAAACAATTCATCCTTATAAGCCTATAGAAGTCTCAGTTTTTAAACCATAGACTGTATAGATGTCAATGACTGGCTTCTTTTGCTTAGCATAATATTTTGAAAGTCCATCCAGTTTTTAATATATATATCTTTCCTTCCTTTCTAGAACTAAATACCATACCATTGCAATGCTAGTCCACAGTTAATTTATCCATTTGTCCTTTGCTAGATATTTGGGTTGCTTTCACCTTAGTCTAATAGGAATAAAGCTACTTAAACATTTTTATGCAAGCTTTTGTGTGGACATATATTTTGATTTCTTTGGAATATATAGCTAAGAGGGACTGGTTAGGTCATGTGATCTATGTTTCATTATTTGAGGAACTGTCATACTGTTTCCCAAAACAGCTATACTATTTTACATTCCCAAGAGATTTCCTCTTAAACAGATCTTGGGACACATCTTTCTTTCAAAACCAAGAGAAAACACATCACATACAACATAGCTAAGATAGAGACTGGACCTTAGAGACAATCTTTCACTGCTTATACCTTGTACCTATGATGAAAGAGAAACTGAAAGCCAGAGGGCTGATATATGGGCTTTTAGAGCACAACCTGTTGTAACTATGATCTCCACGTATGTATGAATGATGCACTTACTAAAAAAAAAAAAAAAAAAAAAGGCATTTGAAGAAAGCACTCATGGCTGAAATTAAATTAGAAAGTTGCAGAACTAATGAATTTTTGGACATGAGCTCCCCATTCAGTGGGCTCTAGCACAAGAAAGCTAACATCTTTTTTTGGATAAATAAATAAATTTCCAAATGAACAGGAGAAACTGGACAAAATGTCAGCTGCATGCTAAGTATGCACATAAGCTCTTTGAACTGTGCTTTGGAGGTATTATTTCTTTTGTGTGTAAAAGAAGTAATTAAATTTAAAACTGTACAGTGCAAAGAGTGTCTGAAACTGAACATTTACAGCAGGGGGGAACATAACAACTCAAATTGAGGTTAAAACCCTTATAGAATCTTGCTCATTGCATTTGATTGGATGAGGGCAGTATCTTACTTTTTCTGTGCACAAAAATAAGGAAGGTTTTAAGATCAAGAATATTTGCATTATGCTTGTTTCTCTGTCTTTTTTTTTTAAATCACAGTGATTTGTTCTTGGATATTTTCATGTCCTACAAGAAGATAAATTAATTATTCTCTTTTCTGGTATAAATCACCATCTCATGTGATAAGAAAATTGGTTTCCCTCTGGTTTCATGTTTGGGTTAGAGATGTAAATGTAGTAAATTATTCTAGTCTTTTTCCCCATTGTGTGAAGAGAAAATTATGGCCCTGTTAAGTGTCTCTTCACTATTACTTAAGACTGATTAGAAGTGAAATGCAGAGGAGAAATTTACTCTCTTTGCTGTATTAAGTATAATTCCACTATTCTCTAAAGCAATTGTTTCTATTTTTTTCCCAAAAAGCAGGTTGGAAAATGATACTGTAAGAATGAGGGCTTTTTAGATATTGAAATTTGAGTTCTACCCATCTGTTAAAAAATAATAAATTTTAAGCAAAATATTCTATCATCATCCAACACCATTAACTCATTCAGTGCAGAAATCTGCATCTTCACACAAGGTTGTGCTAGACTAAAACTTTTTTAATGGAAACTTTTTAAATTGTGGTCCTGTGCTGTTAGCAGTCCTGGGCGGTAGATGGGGCTGGCGGGGGGGGGGGGGGGGGGAGAAGGAAATGTTCAGTTTTCCTGATGTGCCCCAGAGCTAGTAGGGGAATTTTACTGCTTAAGCTTAAGCAGTAAAATAAGAGATGGACAGAGCATAGGAAGGTGACTTTTCTCCAACACTCACCTTCCCATACATCCTAGACTGAATTTTTAAGCAATGCCTGAAGCCTATCAAACAAGGATCCTGGTTATAAAGAGTTTATCGTTCATTATGTCTTTGGAAACCTTTATAAAAGTAAAATTCAATGATAATTATTGCTATGATTTAATAAATTTACAATGTAAGTTAAACTCTAGAGGTAGAATTTTTTTTCAATCCTTCCAGCAGCCCTAAAATATAAATACCTAGATCCTTCTCAACTTCTAGACTATGAGCCAGATTGTCAAAGCAACTAGAAAAGTCATGTGAAGTCACACAGTGGTGAATGGAAGTGTGAGAACTCCGCTTTCTCTGTCCCTGAAATGTATTTTCCCAATGATTCTGACATACCGTTATTAGACAAGTCATTATCAAAGAGTCAAATCATCCATCTCCTTAATTCTGCCTGTAAATCCAAATAGATCTATACCCAGACACAGTCCTGATTCTAGTCTCAAGACGCCGGGATACAAAACTAGCAAGAAGCAGGACTCAAACTAGAACTTGGGATCTCTGCCCCCAGGACCTGTGCCTTTCCCACCCACACATTGCCTCCTCATCTTTCTCCTTTGCCTGGCAATACTTGATGTCGATTCTTTCATATAAAATCTGTAATTAGTAGAAAGACAACCAGGCCAAAACATTGGGGGAACTTTCCTTGTTGAGCAATCAACTCTTATTTAAAAAAACATTATCTCTTTGGTTTTAATCAGTGTGAAGATAGTAAGTTGATTTCAAGGGCTCCTTGGTATGATGCTCTGGAAAGATGAGATAGCTTGTTTCCAGCATGGGCACCAGAGTCTGATGCTGATTTTTTTTCAAGCATAGGACTCCAGCTTTTTCTCTTGGCTATAGTAATGAAGTGAATGAAGAGGCAAGGCTGAGTGGTAGGGTTGTTCTCAGGAAGGGATATGAGAAGGGAAATCTGCTTTGAAACAAGATGGTTTATGACTCCCTTACAAGCTTAAGACATCTTAGACCCTTACAAGCTTAAGACATCTTACCCTCACTGGGGTCATCCAGGCTTTCACAAGGAAGGGACAGTGAGATATTAATGGTGTATTAATCAGGACCCTTTCAGATACAAGTGACAGAAAACACCGTATAAAATGGTGAAGGGGCATAGAATATATCACCACCCCCCATATGCCTCTTTGGCAATATTCATTTTTGGGACTAATTATGATATAGGGACTAAATGGCTACATTGTTTTCAGACATTATAACACAAAAGAAAAAATATCTACTTTTCTCTGAGACTTATTCTAAGAGTCACAGCAGAACCTGGAGACCTATTAACCAAAACTGAACCGGGTTCTCAGACCAGTTGTAACTGGGAGTCACAAATCCAGAGAGGGGGACCCACCTGCCCAGAGCAGGGAAACCAGCCAATGGAAACTCAAAACTCCAATTATTGAAGGAAAACTCTCTTCATCCTTCAAGCATGAACTCATCTGTAACCAGTCAATGCACTTGGATCAAATCCATCTTTCTTTGCCCCAACCCATTCCTTTGTCAGTATACTTTAACTTCTTTGTTCTAAAACCCTGTCCCCAAAATCTATTTTCTTTCTTAATTATGAAGGTAGAGATGAATCTATTTCCTTGCCAATCAATTAGCAATAAATGTTCTTGTTCTTAAAACTGGATGTCATGGTATCGATTTCTGTGCCTGTTAAATGGAGAGTCCATTGTTTGGTGACATTTGTCTTTGAGAAGCTGCAGGTG
Source organism: Uropsilus gracilis (assembly GCA_004024945.1). Lineage (NCBI taxonomy): Eukaryota > Metazoa > Chordata > Mammalia > Eulipotyphla > Talpidae > Uropsilus > Uropsilus gracilis. The sequence goes on along the minus strand of PVHY01005898.1, from coordinate 27,549 downwards.
CAGAAAGAGTTCAAAAACTCAGAAGTTAAACTTTTATGAGACATCTATGTTTATAATGGAAATCTCCCTCTGTACCAAGAAAATAGCGTTGCTAATCTATAGAAACAAAGTGAGAAGTCGTGAACTTAAAACCACATAACAGCCACACTCCATTTACTCTGCTTTGCCTGATAATCTTCCTCACTGGCTCCCCCCCCACACAACCCATCCTCTTCCCTTTAGCTGGAGATGGTATTTAAGGTGATATCTTAGGCTATTCCAGGGAGTTACTCAGCTGGTTGTCGTCATTAGATCTACTTTGAGGCTATCAATTTAAACCTCTACAAATGTGTGTTTTCACACCATCAGTACCCCAATAGACCTCTTCAAATGCACATTTTTTTCCATGTGCCTGTTGGCTATTTGTATGTCTTCTTAGGAGAAGTGTCTTTTTAGTTCTTACATAGGACCTAGCTTCTGCATTTTAATAAGCCCCAAAGTGACTGACACAGGAGATGCAAAGTCACAACCTGAGAGAGTTTCAAAAGGAGCCATGTTCTTCCACTGTTCAGGGGTGCCTACTTCCTTACAGCACAATCCTCTAAAATGCTAAGCATTTCTTTAACCCTTTCTTATGTGTTTTGACCAATTGTCCTGAATACTATTAATCTATTCTTGTCCCAGGCTGTATGGAGGCAGAATTTATTGCCCCTGTAAGAGGGAACTCTTCTTGGGCTTCCCTCTCTTCCTTTGGGATGGGGGTATTTATATTATATATATGATCTACATGCATTATATATAATTCGTGATGTACAGATCACTGATTATGAATAGATATGTCTTAGATAAAGTAACACCTTTATCTATTCTTGTCAGTCTCTGATATACCAGGGATGGTTACTGGCAAGTCTCGTATCTGTGACAGCAGGCCCCTAGCTTCCTAGGAATGTCACACCGAAGAGACATGTCCCTGAAAGATAAGTGTTTACCCCCAGGTACACAATAAATATAAATATAATAGGTATTTTTCCTGTTAGATAGTGAATCCCCATTCTCTTACTCCACATGTCACATACCATGGGCTCCTGGTTTCTTTTCCCTTATTACCTTCATTGCGATCATTCCTCTGCCAAGGTATATAAAAGACCATAATAAATTGGCCCAGTTTGTGTTCACCAAGTCTCAATTTGTGATGTGAGTCTGTATCTTGCCTCTCAGATTGTTATCAATCTCTTTCCTTCTTTTCCCACATGCGGCTTCCAACAGTGATATATTTAATTTTCTTATTATATTTTCCACATATTTTGAAATGAGCTTTCCCTCTGTTGCACTCAGGATCTGTTCCTCTGATGGACACAGGTAGAACTGATGATGAGTAAGTTAACCTTGATCCCAGATGGCCTGGAGCTTCTGCAAGTCCGTTGGCATAGATAACCAGGAAACAAGACCATCACACAGCACATTCCTTAGTCACAGCTGTGGAAGTATTACAAAGAAAAGTCATAAATGACATGACAGGAGCCACCACAGGAAATGCATGACACCCCCTTTTGCCCCCCTCCCTGCCACACACACACACCTTTTTCTCTGTGCATCAACATCTGCGATCCATCTAGGGAATGAATCTCTCTGACCTAAACACTGAGTAATGTTGATGAAAAACATTGTTAGCTATATAGAGTTGTCTTGGGACCTAAAATATCCTTTAAAGTTTAGGGAAAATTTTAAGAGCATGCTATTTTTCTCACATTTGATTTCAAAGAAATAATACCCCATAAAATCTATAAAATACTAATCACAGTAAGATTCTGTAAGTCAAAGGAACTTAGAGCTGTGATAGACACGTGTGCTGTTTCCTTAGCTTAGAAAAGAACAACCATCATCTGCTGTGGAATATGCCTCTCTCAAGCTGCATTTAGACAAGTGACCCAACAGGATAGAGAAGAATAAGTTTGATACATAGAGGTGCAGGGGGTGGGGGGACGGGACCTTGAATTGTGTGCTTTTATTTCTTCTGGCAGATTGATTTTCAGGCTTGATGATTAATTGAACTCTCCTGGGGTTGACTCTTTTCCGTCCAATATCCTAGAAAAAGGAAATTTGTTTTTTGGGTGGGTAACTTAGTAATGCTTACACCTTCATGAGAGGAGGGGGAGGAAGAGGGGCAGGGGGAGGGGAAGGGGAAGAGGAAGAGGGGGGAAAGGGGAGGAGGGGGAAGAGGAGGATGAAGAAGGGAGAGGAGGGAAAGAAGAGGGGGAGAAGGGGGAAGGGAAGGAGAATAGAAGGAGGAGGAGGGGCAGGAGGAGGAGGAAGAGGAGGAAAACTCATGCCTGAGGGCTTCCTTTCCTGAACATTTTCTCTTTCCCATAGCCACCCTCCTTCCCACAGGGATTTATTCCCTGCTAAGCAGTGGAGCTCCTGCTGGGGCTGCAAGATGGGAAGCTTGGTCTTCTCCCTCTGTGGCTTTGTCCAGTGATGGCTCTTTCTCCTCAGCTAGCTTACTGCCAGACTTGCTGGTTTCCAAATATAATGCTTTGGCTGAATTGGAATCAAAGCTAACTGTGGTAAAGAGTTCTTTCATCTTTCTTTTCTCTCTTCTTGTGTCTTCAGCAAGGATTTGGCAGGAAAATGTGATCAACAAAAAAGAAGAGGCCCTGTGATGTCTCTAAAATTCACAAAAATAATTTTCTGATCTTTATAGCCTGAAAATGACATATGCTTTTTATTTGAATGTTGACTTTAGAGCTGTAAAATAGCCACAAGAACTTCCTTACCAGTTTGTAAAGTGTACTGTTTCCTTCCTCTGCAGGATTACATAGTTCATATCTGAAAATCTTGGTTTGGGGAACTAGAGAAATTCCTGGTTTTATTGCTAGAAGTTTCTAGTTTTTATTACTACTAATTTCTAGAAGTTATTAGTAGGTAAATTAACAGTGAGGTAAGAATTTGAAATATTGCTCTCATTTGAAAGTAATAGCAAGCCAACTAATGTGACAGGAACCAAAGGTGCACTTCTGGGATATTCAGAGTTGAAAAGCCTTTAGGTATGTTGAATCCAGCAGTCCAAATAGCATCATCAGGACTTAGCCCCTCTCATTCCATATCTCCACTCTTTTCTTCTTCTCTGTTTCTGTTATGGCACAAGTGAAGAAGCCTGGGGCCTACCCATCCTTGCTCATCCTTACTGCCATCAAATGCTGACCTTCCAGTCCTAGAGTTCACAATGGTTGGACTTGGGTGACACCACCAGTCTGGAAATCAACCACTGTGGTTGAGCAGATGGAATATATTCTTTCTCCAGGCCTGGGTCTCATGACTACATGGTGTATGGTTGACTGATCAGTGCTACTCAACTTACAGACAAAAAGTTCAGGAGGATTATTTCCCAAAGAAATCTATTTTCAAAAGATGGAAAACTGAACATTTATTTGTTGTCCATTATTTATATCACAGAACATCTAAGAACCCTTATTTGTAGTGCATCTGTCCCTACTCTTGGCCATGATACTGCACTACTGTGCCTTCCTTAGGGCCTTGAAGGTACTGAGCTTTTTCGCACCAAAATTCTCTTTGCTTGCTCGACATCAGACAATTCCGTATTTCTGGAACAAACCTTCATATTTATGCCTCCAAACTCTTGCTCTTCCCTCTCTCTTTCACATCTTGGTGGTATTCACTTCATCTTTCAAGGCCCAGCTGAATTATTGACGATATCTCTCCCTACCTCAAACATACTGCTTTATTTCCTCTACTCTATCTTCACAAAGGTCTATTGGCATCAATGTCAACTTGTATTCCAGTTAAGTACTTATGCACTGGTTTCCCCAGTTAGTCTGCATAATCTTGGTGGGTCTGAACTGTGTCTGCATATTTATGTATTAAATGGTAATTTATATACAAAAAATGCACATTAAGATATTTTCTTGTGATAGTAACTATTTTAATATTACTTTAATAAGCCCAGTTTGCATAGTTAAATGAGTTAAGTGCTTTACATACATTATTTCACTCATACCTTATAAAATCCTAATGTAGATACTAATTACTATTCCATCTTGCAGATGAGGCTAGTGAGGCTCACAAAAGTTAAGAAGCCTGCCCCTCGCTACCCAGCGAATGAGGGATAAATATAGAATTTGAATCCAGATCTGCTTAATTCCAATGTTTGAAGTGTTGACCATGATGCAAACCATCTCTTAGCCTAAGAATGTGTTTGCAAATGTACAGTTGCCCAGATACTAATGGGTATGCCTAAGAGATGCCAGTATCTACTTTGCCCTACCCTATCCTACCCCCACTGGCAATAGACCACTTTCTGGATATGGAATTCCCCACAGCAATAGGTTAAGTATGAAGGTGTCTATTGTGCCAGTTTCTTAAACATCTTTATCTCTACTTTGATCCACCCAGGAGCACCCTGTACAAAAGGGATGGAGTGGTTCTAATAAACATTTACAAAAAGTTGACAATATTTTTCAAAATGCATGCCATTCATTGAGATCAGACCTGCAATTATATAAACAAGTCAGTCTGTCTTATTTCCAGGAGGTGTCACTAGACTGTCCTCTCCTGGCCTGACTGTGACTGAATATGGAGTAAGCAGTTAGTAAGCACTTGTTGAGAGGGACTCCTGGAAGGTTGCAGTACTACCTAAAGCTTAGTCATTCTGCATGGGCAGAGCCCTCCTCCAGTACACTCACTTTTCTATTGCATGGCCATACAGCTCACACACTAGTGCTTAGGTACACAAGAGAGATGCACCACGAGCCCCAAACATGACAGTCTCCAGGGAGCACCCTGCCAGCTGCTGGCCCTTTGTCACTGTGAGTCACTTTGAGCTGATGATGGAAAGATGCATTTCAGGTGCATTTCAAGGGATTAAGAAGGAAAATACTTCAGACTTGGAAATTGTGAATTGGACTGGCGAACAGTACCGGAAAATGTTTTTCTCTGTACAGACAGGACAGCTGAGTGTCATGACTGAGGATAGTATATAGTCATTCAACCAAGGTTTCATAACTCTCTTCTAGTAATTCTGATGATTATAGATGCTAAGAAACTATACAAAAGTAGAAATGAGCAGTTCTTCTAAAATCTGCTCTTATTATTACTCATAATGGATAATGACTCTAATTGATGAATCCAGTCCTACATGGTCACTTACTGAGGGACTGGGGTGAGCATACCAGACCACCCAGGCCTGGCCCCTGCCCTGACTGAGCTTACAACTTGCTAGAGAACCCAGATGTCAATCAAGTACTAACCCAGTGCTAGCATGGGAGATACCATGATAGGTAAGTAACAAATTCTACAGGATCCTCTATAGCAAAGGAATTTGAATAAGAGAAAATCATTAAGACCTTCCTGAAGAGATAATTTTCGAAAATGATCCAGTGATGAGTTGAAATTAAGGGGAAGAATGGAGAAGGGGGAGAAGGAAGAGAATCTTGTCTTGATAGGAGTGAGTCTCAAGCAAGTTCAAAGGTGGAATGAAATGAAGAATCTTTGAAGAACTAAAGGTCTGTGAGGCAAGCTTGGGAGGCAAAGAGAAAAATGATACAAGAAGCCCCAAACTGGATGAGCAGGACCAGATATATCCAAAAATAATGGGAAGTCACTGATGGATTTTTCAATAAAGAAAATACTATCATGTTTTTGTTTGTTGATTTCATAACACTTATTGCATGTCTATATACTCCAGTGTGCCAGGTACTGGAAGCTAATAGATACATAAATTGTAATGAAAAATAAAGATATTAATTTTAACTCAGGAAGGAGGAAGACAAGAAAGTCATCTCAGAATGAACAAATCCATTCAAGGAGTGAAAAGTTTGTGGATGCCCTAGCACAACTCCAGATCTGTTTCACACCTTGTAGACTTGGTAATTAGACACAGTCACAGTGTAAGGAACAGTCATGGTATACATTTAAGGTTGGAGTAGAAGGGCAAGCGAGTTGAAGATAAGGAAGAAAACTTTCAGACAGTGGAAAGGCCCGTCATGGTAGACACTGAGAGCGGGCATAAGAAGCAGATCTCAACAGGAATCCAGGCAGTTTAGTGTTTCCAATTTTACTTCCATGATCCCGTTTTATGAAAACTGACTGTGCACTAAGAGGAACCAGGACTCCATGGAGGAGGCTGATCTTGGTGCTGATGCAGGAAATGGACAAAGTGGGCTTGGGTCGCTTTTCAGACCTGAGAGCGAAGAAGCAATCAAAGATAATGTAATCACATCATAAGGACTCAGAAACCAGCCTGAAGGGCCTCTCGCTGAGGAATGATGGGACAATTTGAGCATCGAATAGATGAACATTTCAACTGATAAAAAACCTCAGTGAATATATAAAAATCCATAGGTTTATAGTGATAGTTTAAAGGTTTTTTAAATATTGGTCCTTTCCCTCTACATATCCCAAAAGCCTTACTGGTGAATATTGAAGTAACTGTGAAAATTCCTAACTGTGAAAATTGGTAAGGGGAGAGAAATACATACTTGCTTTGTCTTTCCCCAGGTAAGTAGTATTTCATTGTGGCCAAGTAATCCTAGTTGATGAAGAAAAGTATTTCTTTCTAGAATTTCAATTAAAAAATGTGGAAAGATAAAAAGAAATGACAGAATTAGGAAATTAATATTTTGCATTTTCTGATAAAGGCTTGATTTATTAAATATTAGCAATAAAGATATTTTTAAATGTATGGAGGATTTTTTTAAAAATGATAAGATTCTACCACCTGAACTCCTTGATCAATTTAAGCATTACTTCCACTGACAAAACCAAAAACTTTTACCACCTGAGGCAAGAGGAAATAGAAAATACCACTGTGAAGATATTTGGAGAACTCAAAGGTCAAATCTGAATATAATTGAACTCTTAGAGCTCATTTTTTGTTTATAAGAAAGATGAGTGTAGAGAAACAAATTAAATGCCACCAAAAAGAAACAAACAGAAAAATTGAAACTATGAAATTTTCTAGACCATTTTCTTCAGGTAAATAAAAGAGCAAAAAAAAAAAAAAAACAGATAAAAGGATAAGGGGGAAGGATTGCTATAGACTAGATGATTAGAAGAGGCACAACCAATTCCAAGGTGTAGATCTTATATGGTACCATTTTGAACAAGTCAACTCTAAAGAGCTAGTTTGATACAATCAGGTAATATTGAATAGACTGAATCAAAAAGAAATCAAAGAAGCATTGTTGATTTTATTAGGGTCGATAAGGGCATTGCAGTTATATTCAAAAGTCTTTGTGTTTTAGAAATGCATATTGAACTATCAAGAGGTGACATGACATGAGTTTTCTGAGATTTAGTTAAAAACAAGCAGTGCTATATGAAGCTGGTGGGGCAAAATCTAGGATACTGTGGAATCTGGGTGTAGATTGAATGTTTGCTGTACTGTTCTCTTGCCTTTTATATGCATTTCAAATGGCTCATGAGAAAACATGACCATGGTCTTGTGAGATAGGCAAGACAGAGATCCTCACTCAGCAAACTGATGAAACTCTCGGAGGCTCAAATTTTGGTTCTAAGTCATGTAGTGAATAAGGCCGAGAGCTGTGATGAGAACCCTGACTAAAGTCCATGACATTTCCCACTTTGGTTTTCTGGAATCAGTTCAAAGATGCCTACTTTGACTGGGAAGGTTATTCTTATATTGGGATAAGCAGCCACCATTTTGTTCATACATCTTGTTTGTTCATACATCTTGTTTGTTCCTCCAAAACTGGAGGAAAGCACAGCTTTCTTTACAATTGGCTCCTGAAGGGAGATGTATCTAACTACTGAGTACATGAAAGATGAGGTGTTTGTGGACAAGGTCCTAATTCTGGCCTGTGTCCAGCTATCTCAAACATGATGTTGAAATGCATGCTTCCACCTGCTCCCAGCCTTGCTCTAAACGCTCATCCACATTTGAGAATACAGATCATTTAATACAGGTTCAAAGGAATGTACTGGTCACAAAGAAGCAAATCTGTGGGCAAATGTAGATAGTGTCTATCATTTTCCTTTCCTGTATAATTCTGAGAGGGTTCCTCCAGGTCAGTATAGATGTGGGCATGCCAACACAGCTGATGTCTCTAAAACTAGTTCTATTTCCAGCAAACGGATACTAACTGGTATCAATGTCCCCTGCAGAGCTGACACCCTGTTCGTGGCTTTCCAAAAGTTAATTCATTCTGTTCAATGGAAGTTTTAATTAAAAACAAAACAGTCTGGAGAAATGATTTTAGAAAACTCCAGGATTCAGAGCACAATGAAAGTCTGTTTGCTTTTCCTGCTTCAGAAACCTAGGGAGACTGGCTGCAAAAACACCAGGTACTTGTGATTTCAAACCATAAGCAAACTACCTAGGCTAGTACCCCTAGAGTTTGCATATTATACAGGAGACTTACTAAGATGTTCTTGTTTGCATTGCTTTTATAAAGGTGGCTCTGCATAGCTTGCAAGGAAGTTTATTAGGATATGGTCTTATAGGCATTGGATGTTATCAACAAAAAATATGTTCACAGGCTGATTTAGTTAAAGGAATTGAAAAAATATCCCTCTGTCAGATTCATGAGAAACCATGTTTATCTTGCTTATCATTGCATCACCAGCACCTAATAGATTTACTGACCCAGAAAAATACTCCACAACTTTTTATTGAGTGAATGAATCAAAGTGAGTTTTTTCTCCTTAAAAGGTGGTCAGAATATTTGTCCTTGCAGGGAGCAGTGAGATGGAAGTTTTTTGCTTACAAATTGTAAATCACAGGACATGGATGCTTCCATATGTTATAAATCCACTTGGTCTCTCTCAAATCTTGACAAGTGTAACTAAAATCAGTGTATGATTTTCTCATGCAACCTCTGAATCCAATTAGTGATTGATGTTTGCACTTATCCCAAGATCAAACCATTCTTTTTTTTAAAAAGTACACCATTTTTTTAGAAAAGCAACCATGTTTAATTAAATCAGAATATACATTCTCTTAAACAGTAGATTTTTAGTACAATGTAATAGGAATGTGGTGTAATGATTTCCATGTCTAATTACAGGCAAAGTGAGTTACATTCATTTATTAATCATAGTTAAAAATAACAATTTTGAAACATTCTATTTTGCATGAATTTGGTAGTTATCAATTCATTTTTTTAAATTTATTATTATTTTTTAATTTTACATCGTTATCTACCCCAGAGTTCTCCTACCACCTTAACACCTGTGAATCACTGTCTTAGTCTTTTGTGACCCTCCCACGTCCAAATCCCCCTCCGCCCCCTCTCATGCTCTATGCTTCAATTCCGCTTAAAGTTAGTTTTGGAATTTTTTTTTCTGTGTGTGTCTGTTTGTTTTCCCTTTATCCCTCATATAAGTGAGACCATCCAGTGTTTTTTTCCTTCTGGCTTATTTATGCTAGCATGATTCCTTCTAGCTCCTTCCATGTTGCCATGAATGACTAAAGTTTGTCTTTTTTTGATTGATGAATAATATTCCATTGTGTGCATGTATCAAAGCTTTCTGTACCATTATTCTATTTTCGGGCATTTGAGTTGCTTGCATATGCTGGCATTGTAAATAGCACTGCAGTGAACATCCGGGTATCAACAACTCATTCTTAATCCAGGCCACCTGCTAAACCGGGGCTTTTGCAATCTCCTCTCTCCTTAGCCAGCTCCAGATCTTGATATTTCTAGAGTGTCTTACACACTTCTATGTATAAATTTTTAACCATTTGCTACCCAATTCGACTCTTCCCTATTTCCACATTCTCTAGAGATTATTCAGAAATGTCCCATCCTACGGGCTCTATCATTAGAGTTCTCTCTCCCAGCCAAATCAGGCTCCCCCGACTGCCCCAACAGGAACTACTGTTCACACCTGGGCTGGAGACATCGAAGTTCCTAATTCCAATATGTCTATTACTAGTATTCAGACTTTTTGAGCTGCTCTAGGTAAACTCATAGTCTTAGGAACTCATAGTCTTAGGAATTTCGAGCAGTGTCCTATCCTCCTCTGCAGATGAGAAAACTACTGATCTTTTTTTATTAGGGTTGTTAATCCCATTCATGAGGTTTCTACTTCTATCACCTAGTCACCTCCCAAAGACCCCACTTCCTAACACTATGGCACTGGGGCTTACAATTTCAACATATTAATGTTGAGAGACAAAAAGCATCCTTCTATACCCAAAGAAGCTATGACTAGACATGCGATTATTCATTAGTTCACAAGCTATAGACATGAATGGTTCCCTGACCCCAGAAGTGCAAGAAATAAATTTCTGATGCTTGTAGATCTTTGGTATTCTATTACTACAGCCTGAAAGAATTAAGCTATTACTTAATTTTCTGTTATCTCAAAGTCTTCATCTGCAAAATGGACATGATGAGATTATGATTAGCATCTGCACCTATGTTTGGGACTATAGGAAAGACTAAGTCAGTCCTTGTATTTTTAGTGTATAAGATTTGTACTGTATTATGATGTGTGAGTGGTAAAAACAGTACTTGGAACATCCTAAGCATTTTGCTTGAGTTTTTGCTATTCCTGTCTCAGAGTCTGTCCCTGGACATTAACTGGGAGGTCACTAATAGATGAGCTCTGGTATCCTCCCCAGCTTGGATTCAGATTCCATTTTTTTTTTCCCTTGAGATCTCACTTATGGAGTTAAGTGATGGGTGGAACATGGGCCTTCATTTGACCCTTGGCCCCGTCCCTCCTGAAAGTTGTCTATCTCCAGCCAGGCAGGCAACCTTCAGAACCCTCCACTTGCTCTCGCTCCTCTTTCTCAGGTGCTGACTCACCACGTTGATTGAGCAAGCTGCCACAGCCCAGTTCTTCCCAAGAACTCGGTGTCCTGGTGGAAGGCATCCAGTCCTTTTGCTCTCTTGAGCTACAAGTGCCCTTTCTTTCACCAGGAGAATGTTTAATATAATGCGTGTTGTTTATGCTTTCAATGATGCATGCATTTATTACAAGATGAATCTCCCTTTGGTTAACTGTCAAAAAACCATGATTTTACATGAGATTGTTTTTGACTGTGCCTACTTAAAGGAACAGAAAAGCAGCTCTCTACAATTACATTCAAACTGAGAAGAAAATTCTTACCTGGATCCTTCTGAGAAGCTGAAAGAAATGAGTGCCTTTATTTATGTCCACCTGCTTGGAATGGACACTTTAAAAATTGTGTTGGTTCATGCCCAGATGTAGTAAAGAGATGGGAGCATAATGGAACAAAATGGTTCCTTCTGGGCTTATTCCTCTCTCATTGTTATTTATTTTTTTTAGAACATACAATATAGTTTTGCCTCTGGATGCACTCCCTTTGTTCCACATTATTGCCTCTGCCACCTGCCTGGAAATGGTCCTTTAAGGGTTTTGATAAATCAGTTGCAAAGGTTTCCTTGTAACATCTATAAGTGCCTTTACTGGAGGCTCTTTTCATGTAACCTAGAGAAATTCACCTGGTGACTCTTAAGAGAACCCTAAAATCAGTTACAATATATCACAAAGGAAGAGGGAATTCTTTTTCTCTCAAGACACTGAGGGCATTTCAGAGGAAGAAAAGCAGTTAATGAAAGCAAAATGGGCATTTTGACAAATTCCTGCAAATGCCAGTTTTTGGATACTATGATATTAAGAAGTTTAAAGGTGACCTTGAGGTCATCATGTGGAATTCTTTATCAGTCATTCAACTCTGCTGCGATCTTTCCCATTTTCACTTCTACCAGATGAGTGAGGAAGTGAGGGGACTTGCAGATATTGATTCCTCCAACCCTACAAACCTAAGCTGGTGTTTCTCCTTGTACCAGCTTATCTCTGAACCATAGGACAGAGACCCAAGATCAGTGGCCACTGGCAAGATTGGGAATAAAGAGAGATATTTATTATCTTATCCTACTTTCTAGGGTTCTCAAGACTTAAAGAGTGTGTGTGTGTGTGTGTGTGTGTACCCCCACCTGGTTATCAAAAACAGCATATAGATCATCAGTATACAACAGAGATTCATACTATTTAACCAGGTAATTGGATTGTACCAAATTATTCAGATATTCAGAAATCAACCAACCCTAGACTGAACTGTGATTGCCTAGTCGATGAATCCATGGTGATTAGACTAAGGAAACAGATGGGATGAGACTTTTCCACTGAAGGATGTAAAGTTCAATTATATTGAGAAGATAGTAATTTGGAGGCAGGAAATATGTTTAACCAATGGGATGGGAAGAAGAAACTTTCGTCTTTCTCAGACTGGGCTTCTGAGGTGGGAGAAGCTTGTTCACATATACTCCTGCTGAGGGCAGGCGTCACCAGCCAGCTCACTCTGAGGAAACAACAGAAGCAGCAGTAACACCTTGAGTCCCTACCCAAAGGTGATTGAGTTTGGGTTAGTTAGAGTACATGTTAAGATTCAGCAGCGAACATCAATTACTAAATTCAATCAAACTCAGATGCCCAGCTGGTCTGCTACACTGTACCGTTAATTTGCTCCTGGGGGTTACAGTGATCAGCATTTAGACTAGCCAGGCTCAGTCATTTTGGATATTGACTCTGAAGGGACAGCCAGTTTTCCTGGCAGGTGACAAAGATATTTTGCCTCCCTAATTCTCCCTCTGTCTCATCACTTTTCTCCTCATAATTGTTATCAACACTACAAATACTGTGAAATCGTTATAAACTACTCATTGGAGTAGCCACAAACCCTAAAGGAATTCATCATCTTCCTCCCAGGACCACATTCTTGTTTGGCTGATTTTTCTCCTTTCCATTCTTTCTTTTTCCAAAACTCAAAATTTCAGTTTCACAGTCACCAGCTCCCCTCTCTCTCTGGCCTCCCCAACACCTCTTTCCTGGGACCATGGCGATTAAGAAGGTATTCACTTTCCTTACTCTCAGAATACAACTTCCTGAACCACCCCCCACGATACACCTGCTATCAGCCTTTCTCTGCCCTTCGAGACCTTGCACATTTAACACAGGTGATTCTCCCACTATACAGCTTTGAACACATCAGGTCTGTATTTAAGACCTTCAATCATTCCTACTTGTTTACGGAGCTAAAGCTAAATATAGCTGATTCCTGTTAGTCACTGTAGTTATATTTTATAAAGTCACTGTGATCGTTGAGTTAGAGAATACTAAACTATTGTTCCCAGGAGCGTACAGAATTAGGGTCCTAATACCTCTACACATAATCATTTTAATATATTTCTGCTTAAATACTGCTTAAGAAATAGACAATGTTGATTGATAGACATTGAGCTCATAGCCAGCGTTGCTATAACTCATAACTCATACATGAATATTTATCTACCAGATAAACATTGTCTACTAGATATCCAACATCCCTTATACGAACATCTAAAGATGAAAGTTGTTTTTTTCAAAGAAAAATCGTATTTCTGTAAAGCAATCTAGATGTTTTCTTGTTAGATAATATACATCATGGAAACTGCTTTTTTCTTTCTTGTTTTGGTTTCCAGAAAATTCAGAAGCGGAATTTAGCCATTAGGTTCATCTATTGTTGAATCATTCCCTTCCAAAGGATGGTAAAAGTTACCCTCTTTTCCTCCTTCCTTTGTTACTCTATTTCAAGCTGTGTTTAGTTTTTGAAGCTCTTTCAAATGCTTTTATAATAGGTAGTGGATAAACTTTAAACAAATGCAGACCCTAATTTGTGATCCTTCCTGCACTAATTCAAACTCCTGTCAAAATACAAAATCAGGGGCAACATCTCCTTGAGCACTCATTTAAATGCCATGTGCACTGAGAAATGGGGAAAAGTAATCTATGTTAACTTTCTTGGAAAGACAGTCAGTAAGGACATTTGTCTGAGCATCAATAACAATTAGAACTTAATTGTGAGGATGTGTTCCAAGTAACATTCCATTCCCCAGAGTAGATTTGGGTAATTTGAGCTTCAGTTCACTTTGCCATTGGCCATGAAATTCATGGAAGTAGATACCAAGTTCTAAGTGGTGAGGTGAGGTGTACAGTCTGAACTTGCATCTAACCTTTGTAGATTGTTCTCAGTTAATGAAAACCAGGCCTATGAAGCAGGAACATTATGTGCTGACTGTTTTATTATATTGCTATTGCATGCAATTATTTGGGTGATCTATAGTTACACAATAATAATCTAGTGAGTAAGGTTAGTCAGTTCTTGGATTCTGACACAATTTCAAACCCTTTCCTAACCTCTGTCAGTATTGAGAAAAAAACCCAAACTCCCAGTCATGATTTTAGCTGGCTGCTATCTAGCTCTGCCTGACTCTCCAATCTCCATTCTCTCCACTATCTTCTGACTCACTTCTGATTCATACTGCATCCTCTTTACATAATCTTTCCTATCACAGGCTCTGTGTGCTTGTAATGTTCCCTATGCCTTCCTTTTCTCTTGTGGCTAGTTCTTGCAGTCTCATTACTTCTATGATGATGCCAGTTATTCTCTACCACAACGTTTTTCATATCTCCTTCCTAGCACTCTTGTAGATCATCTCATATTTCCAGTAAGCTTCTTGAAAGCAGTAACTTCCATGCAGTTGAACCCTTGAATCTGCTAATAGACTGAGGTTGAGCCCTTGAACTTGCTTGTCACCTTTCACAGATTATTTTGTGGGTGGATGCATTGGACAGTGTCTCAAATCTCAAACAACAGAAGAACCCACTGATCAGAACCACAGCATACAAAAGCTCAAGCATCCCTTGGTGGGGATCTAGTTCGCCCTTTCACAGGGAGCAGAATGTAAGCCTAAGGGAAATATATCATACACACAACGGAAAAACTAGATGAGGTCTCTAATCTGGAGCTCTCAATAACTTTCAATAAATGCTCTGGTTTTGCCCTATATGTCACCATTTGTCTCCTAATAGGTGAAACTTTAACTTAGCCCATTTATGGTGATGATCAACTTATTGTGGTTGCTTAGAACTTTATGCTGAAATTATTTTCCCAAAGTTCTGGAGGCTGGAAACAAAGGTCAGAAGGCCAGACTAGGTTCTTCTGAACACTCTACTCCAGGTTTGAAGTCAGTCACCTTCTCAGTATGACTTTCCCTCTATGCCTTTGCAGAGAGGTTCCCTTCACCTTTATTACCTCTCTGTATTATACCTGATGCTGGGGGAGTCAGGGGTGTCAGCATGAACATGTGGCATGTATGTGTATGGGGGTTGGGGACATGCATCACAATCTAGTCCTTAGTAAAAAGCTGCTAGATTCTAAGTGATAATGATCATATCAAGTCTATAAACCATGGATTTACTGAACAGTGCTAGCAGGTGTCTTCGAGGTCTTAGCATTTTTCTCTCATGGTATGTGTGGTTTAGCCTCATCACTGACTATGGAAAGGACCTGGTTGACTGGTGAATAATTTCAGGCCCTAGACAGTTCATAGTAGATGACCTGTTGGTCCTTGAGGGCATTAGTGAGTGTCGACTCTTACTGGGTAATGTGTGCTGGTGCTTGGTGTTAGTCTTCTAGAGCTGACACAACAAAAGGCAATGTGGCTTAGAACATTGGAATTTGCTTTCTCTTAGTCCTAGAGGTTGGAAGCTCCAGAGGAAGGTGTTGGCAGCTTTGTTTCTCCAAAAACCTCTTTCATTGGCCTGCAGATGGCGGCCTTCTTGGTGTGTCCTTGCAAGCAGACACTTGTCTCTATGAATGGCCATCCCTTCTGTTTTTTCTCCTGCTTTCATGAGCTCACAAGTCATATTGGACTAGGATCTCACCCTTATGTCACCATTTAACCTTAAATACCTCTTTAAAGATCTTTATCTTCAGTTGCTATCAATTGGGGAAGTAGAACTTCTCAGCATATGAATTTCTGGGGAATATGACTCAGTCTATAACATGCCTCATTGGTGACATGACTAGCCAGTGCTTCCTTTCACAATACACCTGTGCCTGATGCCTCATGTGTCCCATGTTCTTTATAATGTTGGCTGGTGGGTCCTCAGCTTTTGGCTGGTAGCTTCTACTCCAGTGCAGTCATCAAAAATAGGGCCCAGCTCACTGCAATTGCTATGATTCGTTCATTCCCATTTCCTAGCTAGTACAATTGCTATGGTTCAAATCTCTTCTTCTCTTTCAGTTAAAAGAAGAGAACCTAAAAGCAACAGCTTGGATTGTCACTCCCTTTAGTGGGTCTGCTTGCCAGTTGCCTCTGTAGATAAGGGAGCTATTGATGTTGCCAAAACAGTCAAAGATAGTTTGTGAGTTACCGCCTATTTGCCCTCAGCTCTAACCTTTTTTCTTCCTCTGCTCTGCTCTGCTCTGTATTTCAGGTAAATACATATGTTTTAGCCTTCTTTTTTCTCTGCATCGCAGATAGGACCCATTAAAGAAAACTATACTGGTGGGAGGCAGGAAGGCAGGAACTGAAGAGAAGCTAAAGTGCTTCCATATCTCTCGCTCTCTCTTCACTTCCTATTGCATCTCTGGCAAAGCAACGTCTCTTCCAGAGTCCCAGCTTATGCAGGACAGACTTGCTCTCATAGAACCCCATTTTTGCACTCTGGGATAGCTCCTTCTTCTGTTGTGTTTCTGGTCCCAAATGTGGTAGCATCTTCCTCTTGTTATTAATCTCTGATTGGCCTCACTGTTCTTTTTTAATGCTCTCTGCTCTCCTATTCTGGTATAACCAAGTTGCTGAAACAAATTCCTTATGCTTGAAAACCCCAAATTCCTTCCTGTTTCCTAATTAGTACAATAATCATCAAACCTACCTCACTCTGTAAAAGTTATGTGATAGGCAGAAATCAGCATGTAAGTACTCAAAATAGAGAAAATGCTTCAAAAAGGCAGTCATTAATGAACTTTGTCAATTTGTAGAGTAATTTTAAAAGTAATGAATGTCATCTATAATATATTATTCAGAAATGGAACCATTAAATATACTTCAATATATAATTCAGCAGTAATTCAAACTACCCCTGAAACCAATTTCAGAGTTCTGACTTTGGTCTTTTCTAGAAAGAGAAGGATCTAATAGAAAGAGTCTTGGACAACCAGCTGACAGAGTGATCGTGAGTTTCTCTCTCTCTTCTGTGGAGCTCAGCATTTACATCAATGAGCTGAGGTGGTTTAATAAGATACTTTCCAAAGCTCTGTAGCTCTAACTTCCTCTTGCTCTTTGACTAGTTTAGATTACTCTTCTTTGGGGGAGGATGGGGCATGGAATATAATTCTTCTTTTTTAAAATAAAATAATAATGACTCTTAGGTCTTAAATGTGTAACCTGGTAAGAAATGAAATTTTTCTTGGTGCTCTACTCCCCAAATATATCTAAGAATGATTCCCATTCTCTAGCTGGTAGATCATACTTGTCCCTGCACTAATCTACACAATATATTGCTTGGCAAGAGATGGGTGGAGAGACATTTTAGGCAGAGAGGAGGAAAGGAGATTATTGCACCTTCTCCAGATGAGAGAAGCCAAAAAATCTGTATGGGAACAACTAAATGTTATGTTTGAATAGGCAATTGAGACTATTAATCAGAATTTTGAAGACAAGAACACTGAGATCAAAATCTTGGTCCTTCTGAGAAAACAACCTTGACTGGTAATTA
Source organism: Uropsilus gracilis (assembly GCA_004024945.1). Taxonomy (NCBI): domain Eukaryota; kingdom Metazoa; phylum Chordata; class Mammalia; order Eulipotyphla; family Talpidae; genus Uropsilus; species Uropsilus gracilis. Next base: position 10,017 of record PVHY01005898.1, on the reverse strand, counting down.
AGGTCTCTAAACTTCAATTCCTTTATCTATGAAATCTTTCTAATACAGTGGTGTTTAACCCGATGTGGTAATGAAGCATGGAAAGGTTGTCCACCTTCAAGTCAATCATCTTCTTTCCTGTAAGGGTGTTTCAAATGGCAGTGATGGTATAATGGTATAAAACAGTGGTTCCAACCCAAGCCATGACATTAAAAAATAGGAACAAAATAGGGGATGATTTCTATCAACCAGAGTTTGATCTCCTTTTTTACTTGTACAGCTACGAAGGCTGATTAGGATTAGTGATTATGTTTTTGGCATTTTGATGCTTTCACATTCCTTACTGGAAACTGCCTGCTGAATTCAAATCCTGGATTCTAAATTCCTTATTCATCTAGGAGCCATTGCTCAATAACTATAATGGAAATGCTGTACATGTAAGTAACAACTTGGAATGGAAAGTAGATCGTTGGAATTCAAAGTAAATTTTTAGGACTTTGTTAATAGTATCTTACAGAAACTTTAGTGAACTTTCCCTGGAACTGAGCTGAACTTGGGGAGTGTTTTTATTCCTGGAGAAAATCTAGTATCTTTTTTCTCAAATCTTGCCAAAAGCATGTTTGCTTTTACAGCGGGCATGTGTTCATATGCATGCAAGCAAGTGTGTGCAGAGAGAGAAACCATTTCAAAATTGCCTCAAGAAAATCCTTAATATCTAGCCAGTAATAACAGACGAAAGCCAGTTTCTTAATAGGAAAATAGATCGTTATGAGCATAGATGCAGCGCTTCTGGGCTCCATTCACTCAGATTCCCTAGAGAACATATGTTCTTAGAACTCAGAGGAAGGTTCTTGCCATGCCCCACACTTAGCATGCCCTCCACTTAACCTGGTGACTCAGAGAGATGGGGGGGAATCTTCTCCTTACCTTCCCCTTAGATAATGACAGCTTGGGCTCATAACTGTGCTATTTTAAACATCTACTATGAGGTGCAGGGAGGGGGACTATTGTCTCCTGATGGGGAGCAGGGACGAAGAAAAGGACCTAATGCTACTTATTTCCTCCCATTACAAATAGTTTCATTTTCCTAGGGAGAAGAGGGGGAAGATTTCTTATCCATAAGAGAGTCAGCTCTAGGCAGATATTAACATAGTTCCATTTTTTGTTCCTTCTTTCTACCTCTTTCATGTTCCCAGTATTCCCTCTATACCACTGTCTCCCTCCCTCCTTCTCTAGTGGCTGAGTGGTTAACTCAGCTGGGCTAACTACCAGTTCCTAGCTTAAGGCCTTCTGGTTAACTCAAGCAGTGAAAATCCACCTTTTCACACTCACAGCATATATGCCGGATGCCACACATGTACTAGCCACACTGCTGAGGCTGTGAAGAGTTCACAAAGATTCCAGTCCATCAGTTAGCTGTCAGCCTACCTAGCTGTCATTTGCTCACCATCATGAAAGGAAATCTAGATGCATGTGGATAAGAGGAAGCTACTACAGGGATAATGTTTAAGTTGTTCTAGTTCACAAAATAAAAACCTTTGTAAGCGTTGCCACTCTGAATGCAATTAGTGACAAACTCGTTTTGTTTCACATTTCAATAAGTCTGTGTGTTGGACACTGTGACTGCCTTTGTAGAACCTCTGTCCATACTTCCTGGCCTCCTTTGTGACATGGAGGGTAGCCTTAGGGTGGCTTTTTTGGTGTAATTTTGCTGCCTAGACTCTCTGGCCAGTGGGAGGCTCTCTCGGGATAGCGGAGGGAAGAAGGAAAGAGACATCTGTGTATTTGTTCTCATTTTCTTCTTGCTGGCTTTTGGCAACTCAGGCAGAGCTCCTCGAAATACAAGAGAAACACTCTTTAGCGGTACTGCCTCCATGGCCCACTTCTTCAGGACACATTTCTAGGACACATTTCTCTTCCCATGTCTTTCCTCTCCTGGCAGGAGACTTCCCTATGTCTTTTTTCAAAGATCAGATTTACTGCTGAGAATTCATAGCTTTTTTGATCCCCTGCTGAACTGCTATATGAGAGTTTTCCATAATCCTTCAGAAAACATCCACATAGACATACATATACACATCTTAAAATAATTGTAATTATCACATCTAAAAATATTCCCTTCACTATTTGACAGACACTGGACAATGACTTCATTCACGTTGTGATTGTGTGTCTGGTAAAAACTGACATAACAAAGTCATTGAAGGCATGACATTGACTTTGGAGTCAGATGGGCTGGGATGGTGGCTAGGGTCTGACATTAGCCTGCTGTTTGAGTATTTCTTAGATAACTTTTCTGTATCTCAGTTGCTTTAAAGGAAAATAAGAATATAAATATTCCCTCTACATACTCCTGAAAAGTGAATGGAATATTTGTCTTGCTTTTTTTAGCATTGTTGGCCTGCTACATAGCCCAAGCTAAATAACTACTAGCTAAAACAAAGAATAGATTATTTCTTCCTTGAAGCTTATTTTGAAGGTAGTGATTTGTCTTTACATCCTTTTGTTCTCAGTAGAGTTCAATATGTATATTGAGGATGGATGGATGAGCGGATGAGGGGTGGACAAAGGATGAGTAAGGGGAGAGATAGATGAATAAATCTGGCCTCAAAATTTCTAACCAGCCCTTTGGATCTCTGGAGGTGACTTTTCTTTCTGCTTAATTCATTCAAAATCATGTAACACTCCATTTATAAACTGTTTCTTCTTTTCTTCCTCTTTTGTCTTAATAATGTTTAGTGAGTGATTTTAATACCTCCTTTCATTTGTGCCATTCTCATTCTAGCTTTTGGGGAGTTTCACACAGATATTATTCCTTCCTTCAGGATTATTTTCATATCTCTTTAAAACTAATGGGGTGCAGTTCCTGCCAGAGCTAATGGCAAGAGATGTAGGAGATTATTATTTGACTAAATATTTCCACAACAAAAGTTGGGAAATTTAGCCCCCAGTGTATTGGTATTTCTAACTATTCTCTATGGATCAACAATTAGGCCAAGTTCAGCTATCAATTATGAAACAGCCCTAAAAGAATTTGGACTTTTATTTTTGCCAAGCAGAAAATCAAATAGGAAAGTATCACACAAAAATCCAGATTACTTATTCCTGGATCCTGTGATTTTCTCTATTTAACAGTCAAAAATTATTTAATTTAATTTTTTTTTTTTTTTTTTTTTTTTACTACTTACAATGTGGTGGGATGGATAGGGTCCTAATCTGATAGAATTGGTGACTTTATAAGAAGAGAATAACAGTGATACCAGTTTCTTCCCCCAGCCACCCCTCTCACCATCCCCTCATCCACCCCTCTCTCTCTTCACACACAGACATTAGGGAAAAGTCATCTGAGAACACACAGAGGAGATTGCCTGCAAGTCAGGATGAAAGTTTTCTCAGAACCTGATCATGCTTAGCACTCTGATCTCCAAAACTGCATGAAAATAAATTTCTGTTGCTTCAGCCAAACAAAAGATCTTGTGACAAGAATAGTCTTTCGGCACAGTTGCCGCCACCACCTGTGGCTCTTCCAGGTAGACAGGTAGACGTTCCACTCCAGCATAGATACCATAATTCATCTGATTCCCTGTACAGGGATCTCACATTCTTGACTCTTAAAGTCCTGCATGCAAGCATCTGATTGGCTAGTTTAAGTCATTATATTATGTTATATATATTATATTATATATTATAAAGATGGAAGGAACAGGATCTGTTACCAAGATGGAAAGAAAAGGATTTCAAGCTAGATTCTTCTCTTTTTCTTTTTTCTTGTTTTAGTTTTTGTTGATGTTTTATTAATTTTAATTGATTGAATATATATATAATACTTTTTTACATCATTGTCTACCTCGAGGTTCTCCCACCACCTTGTCACCCATGAACCACCATTTTAATCTCTTGTGCCCATCCCTCCCCTGATCCTACCCCTCCCCCCTCTCATTATAGCAATTCTTAAAAATAAGTAAACATTACAGTTCTCAGCAGACAAAAATAACAAGTATGCCTTACAGAAAGTTTACCTCATTTTCCCCCTGTTCTCGTATTTCTTTAACTCCACACAGTAGCTGCTCCTATCTGTCTGGGGGCATGGTCCATTCAGGAGCTGACATACAAGTGTGTTCTTTTCAAGGACTGTAGCTGTATCTTGATGAACCAACCCTTCTAAGATAATCTGGTCATGAATCCTGCATTCATCTTGCTCTGGATTCTGAATTCTTGTCAATCTCATATCAGAGTCCTTTGGGAACCCCAGAAAAGAGTCCCCCAGAATGGAGATATTACTTGTTGACTTGCTCATATGAAAAATGGGAGATGAGCTGCTGAAGTGTTTGAAGACATTATGTTAAAGGTTTCTTGTTGATTTTAGGGCCAAACGATATTTGTTTTCTGTATCCATGCCACTGAGGATCAATTTTTGCCAAAAAAGGTGAAGCAGCTATAATAAAAGTTGTGGTGAGTAAAAGTAGCCAGATCTGGACTGGAATTCCATCCTTCGAGCATTTTGTGGAACTACGGTCTTGGGCTAGTGACTTAGAACTCCCTGAGCCTCAATTTCCCCATCTATAAAACAGTGGTCCTAAACATGGGTAGCTGTGCAGCTGAAACATGATGTCATTGGAGCATCTGACCACCCGGTGCTCAGCTAACCCCATCCCCACCCCTCACCCCCACCCTGCTCCCTGCTCTCCTTTACCCATAGAAGCAGACAGACCAGTCAGCATAGTTACCTAATGGACGTATAACAAGCGGTTTGTGTAAAAGTCAAAGGTTAAATATCAACTGTGAAGTAAATCATCACTCTAGAGAAGAAAAAGACTGGAGATGCAAACAAACATGGTCAGTTTGGCACCAGCATCATTCCTATGTCATGCCCAAGGTCAGTTACTACTGGCGTCACTGGCATGAGAGTGAGAGAGGCATCCTAAAGAGAATTAGCCATTTGTGTGTGCATCATGTGGTCCCCGCAGGGTACTTGACATATGTGCTCATATTTGACTACATACCTACCCCATGAAATGGGTACATTATTATTCTCACTATGTGGATAGTGAAACTGAAGGACAAAGAGACAAGAAGTGGGTTCCTGCTTTCTAGCTGAGATGGAATACAATTCCTTTCTTCACCGGCCCCAGGTTCCATACCTCATCCAAGAAACCAAATGATTGAAAAGGATGTGGAATGGAATATTATTCATGAATCACAATATTACACAATGGAATATTATTCATCAATCAAAGAAGACAAATTTATATCATTTACAGCAACATGGTTGGAGCTAGAAGGAATCATATCAATGGAAATAAGTTAGAAAGAAAAAGAGAAATACGGGATGGTCTCACTTATATGAAGGATATAGGGAAAACAAACAAATGGACAAGAAAAATTTAAAACTGCCAGCAGAATTGAAGCATAGAGCTAAAGAGGGGGAAGAGTAAAATTGGGATGGGGGAGGGCACAAGAGATAAAGGTGGCTCACAGGTGACAAGGTGATGGGAGAACCTCAGGGTAGATAATGATGTAATCAATATCAATAAATTTTTTTTTGACCATTGAACAGACATTTATTGAACACTTACAGGTATTTATTTTTATGGTATTTATTTTTATTTTTTTATTTTTTAAATTTTATTTTTTTATTTTTATTTTTATTTTTAATTCATTTTATTGATTTGTCACAATTGTGCATTAATTGATCCCTCCTCCTCCCTCCATATCCTCCTCTGTATCCCCCTTCCTCCTCCCTCCATATTCCCCCTCTGTATCCCCCCTTCAGTCACTCCTCCCATTTTTCTGCAAATTGTTGTTTGGTTAAATTGATGTTTAGTTGTTGGTTGTTTGGCCTGTTGTTCTCTTCCGATATATGGTAAGTGTGTGTGTGGGTTTTTTTTGTTGTTGTTGTTTTATTTTTTGTTTTTTTTTACCCCGGGGCTTTCCCACTTCACTAACATTTGTTAACTATCCTGATCTTTTGTGCTAAAAATTATTTAAAAAGCCAATCTGAAGGAGAAATGCCTTAGTCCCATTCCAGATTTGGATAGTGGGTCAGATGCTTGCTGTAGTCCAGCCAGCCTTGATGAGGGGAGGCAGGGATAGAATAGGGTTCATCCAACAACTCGGATAGAATAGGGTTCATCCAACAACTCTGCATGGCAGAAATGCAAATGCAGAAACACTGCATCAGCAAATCCAGAATAACACTTGGTGCCATTAAGAAAAGTGAATCCAAAATTAGAGATAAATCAAAAGGTCAAGTACTCGCTCATCTATGTTACTCTGTAGCATTGTTTCTTTGGTTTACCCAAGTGTATTTAATCAGCTAGGATATGAACTGGCAAATGATAATTGCCCAATACTATGTTTTTATAAAAACACTTTATCAGAACAACTGTGTTCATTTTTTTGTACGTTGTCTGAGATTTTTTTTATGGCACAGTAGTTGCATCAGACACCATATGATCCGGAAGCCTCAAGTAGTTTTAAAAAGTTTGTCAATCCCTGATCTGGGAGAATGTTTCTGTGTTTATATTTACTGTTTGCTATTTGACTAGACTCCAGTACCCTGAATTTCTATATTTTTGACCAATTACTGTAAGGGAGAGGAGGTAATCAGAGGACTATAGCTTTATTTTTTTGTAAGACCTCCACCAGTTTTATGATCTATTAACCAATTCATTTTAGCAGCCCTTTGACTGATTATAACTATATAAATCCCCCTCTCTCATTCTCCTTTGAATGAGATATACCATCCTAATGGCCCCTCATTCATTATTGCATGGAAGAGAATTTTGATTCATGTTCTTACCATTTTGTATGAGTTATGTTTTTAACTTTTGGAAAGTTTTACTTTGATAACGTCAAGGGAGGTCAGTGAACAGAGTGGGGGGTTGGTAACTTTCAAGACAGGGGTGATGGTACTGACCACCCCTGTGGGTGCCCATTTCAGTACATAATATACAAAATACTTTAATCCATGCAACAATCCCATAAGATATATTAACCTACAAAAGAGACAATAAGATAATGGCTATAGCGCTTCATAGGGTGGTTTTGCTGGCCAAATATATAGTGCAAGTATTTAACACTTGACTCCTATTAGTTTTATTAAATAAAACAAAAGAGCTTCTTGAGCTTGTAGAATCAAAGTAAGGGCTACACCATTGAGCCCCAAGCCCTCTCATCTCCACAGAAATCAAGAATTGGGAACTGAAAGCGCCTGTGACATCTAGAGATACCAGCAACTGTTTTTCTGAGTCTGTAAGTCCTGATCAGGTGTGTGTGTGGGGGGGGGGGGCTCATCTTTTCTACTCTGTAAATTAAAGCAGATACTATAACTGCCTCGCCTTTCTACCTGCACCTCACCCAGCAATATGCCTGCCACGTGGTAATACTCAATGGAAGTGTGTGGAGCTAAATGACCAGCACATGGAAGGAGATTACAAGCAGAAATAACTGGCCCCCAAAGTCAACGTCATCTACAGAAACTAATAAATTTGATTGGGGGCTGCATGTGGATGGGTTGAGAGGAGGGGGGCCGTGAGTGGAGCCAATCCTACTGCATCTCAACTATAAATTAGATGATGACAGCATTCCTAACACAGCTGTGTTTTCTTCTATCTGCCGCTGGAATCCTCTGCTTCGGGGGGCAGTTGGAAGATAAGACATGTTCCCCTTAATTCCTGGGGGCATGGAGTCCGCCAGCTTTATTGCATTAGGGGAGCTGTCTGCCTCAATTGCACTGACAAGACACACCAAGCCTGGGCACGCATCCCGATCCTTCTAATCCCTTTAGTTCCATCACCTGGACATTTTATTTGAAATTGATTTTTAAATGTCTGAGTAATTGAGGTTTATGTGTAGTTGCCTCTCTGCAACAGAGGTAAGCTGAGGCTGCTTATCTCCTCATTAAATGCTGATTAAAAGTGATTGCATTACTGGAGGCTCAATCAGAGCCATTCCTCAGGGCTCCCTCCAGAAAACTCTTCCTGCCTTGTCAGGGGAGCGGAAATAGCAGAGTCGGTCTTTACATCCCTTGCACCTTTCACACATGACCTGTTCCACAGGCAGCTCTAATCCACGCTTCCCACTGGGGCACATAAACAACAGGCTCTGGTAGAGGGAAAATATCCACTTTTTTTCCAAAAACATAGTTATCCACTGGACCAAAATTTTGAGGTGGGAAGTCTGATGATTGTTGGTGCTGATGACGTCATGGGTCAGTCATGGAGTCCGTTTTACAACCATCCTTGTCCACGTAGGCTCATCATCGGATCTAGCAGTGAAGGAATGTCACAACCCTTGGAATGATCTTCATAGAATTATTAATAATGAATAAGGGGAAAACAGGCAGCAAAGAAACAGCCACTTGAGTCCCCTCTCCCAAGATCTAATTCTCCCTCGTATTCTCCTCTCTCTACACGTTCTCCCCTTTTGGCATTTTCCCTTCCCCGGTCTCCTCCCCCTACCCAGGATGACACAGCTCTTTTATCTTTGCCTCCTAGAACCAGGAGAGCCCACTCACACATGCTCACACTCACTAGACCAGGCATGTACAATGATGGGGGGGGGTGCAGCACCACAGGTGCTGTTCATAAGAGGTTAATGATGAAAAAAGCCTGATCAGCTCATTTGCCCCACAGAGCCATTGTCCTTTTCTCCCCAGAGTGTCCCCTCACACTTTGTGTCACCATGGATTTCTTCTTTCCCAAACAAATTGACCTCCCTATTTGGCGTTGACAAAACCTACCAGGGAACACAAGAGATTTATGTGAAGAGTTCCATCCTTAAAGTATCTTTTGTCCTCTAATATCCTGAGAATATCCTATCTAATATCCTATCACTGCCGGGAGGAATTGAATTTTGAGTTGGGGGTGATAGGGAAGGAAACTCTGATCTGGAATTCAGGAAGACCTCTATTTGAATTTCAGCTCAACCCATCAAAAGCTGGGTGATCATGAGTAGGATCCTAACTCTCTCTTTGGTTCCGTTTCTTGGTCTGTGAAATGGAGACATCAAAGCCTGCTTCCCAGAGTGAGTGTGAAGAAGGAATAAAGTAAGATGTGTAAGAGTCTGGGCAAAAAAGACTTCAAAAAAATGTGTGTTCCTTCTTTCTTGAGGGAATTATAGGATTCCACTAAAATAAATTGCTCCACCTGACCCTTACTTTTTCTTTTTCCATTTGGTCTTGAATTCTCCACTATGGATCATGACCTCTGAGTGCCATGAAGCAGCATCAGCAAAATTCTGAAGAGAGAAAAAAAGACCAAAGTGTTTGAACTTCAAGGCTACTAACATCCCCTGAAATAAACACTTCCTGGAGCAGTTCTTTTTGCATCTGTTTCATATATTGGGATTCTAGCATTTCCATTGAAAAGCCTGTACTATTTTGGAAGGAAAAATGACTGCTGCTACTTTATTAGAAAATTCATGGAGTACACAAGATAAAGAACTCCTACTTCCTGTTCATCTTACAATGCTCCAAGCATACCAGTACCTCTGCGGCATGTATGTGAAGAAAGCTCACCATCTGTCTGGACTAGTTCATCGCTAAACCTTTGCAACAGAGGAGAGAAGATGCACAATGATTCGGAAAATAAGGTTTAAACCACTAGGACTTGAAGTTCTTCTCTTCCTTTAAGTCAAAACCAAAAACTGCAACTCTCTCTAACCCCAGAATTTTACAGGTGGCATATAGACTTCCTTAAAATGATTTCGAATGAGCTATGCATTATTTGCATTTGCATCTCATTCGCTCTCTTAATATAAGCAAATGTCATTGAAATAAAATAATTTGGGGGCAGCCAGATGGTAGGTCCAATGTGAATGAGTATTTGTCTGCGTGTGCTGTGTGAGCAGGAGGAGGTTTGCATTTCTCCCCAGTTGTTATTTTCCCTTGTTTATTAGAATGAGGCATGCACATTAAAATTGTCTTCCTCCAGAAGAAAAATCTTCAAAATAAACAAGTGAGAACATTCCCCCCTCCTCCTTTGCACTCCTTTCTAAGAAAAAGAAAATCATAATCTAAAAAGTGTTAACACATGC
>PVHY01005897.1:59028-78999 GCA_004024945.1 Uropsilus gracilis | reverse complement strand
TTTTTCTCCACATCCGCGCCAACATTTGTTGTCTGTTTTATTAATGTGGGCCATTCTTACTGGTGTAAGATGGTATCTCAGTGTGGTTTTAATTTGCATTTCCCTAATTATTAGTGAGGTGGAGCATTTTTTCATATGTCTATTAGCCATCAGTATCTCCTCTTTGGTGAAGTGTCTTTTTAGTTCTTCTCCCCATTTTATGATTGGGTTTTTTGCTTTGTTTTTGTTGAGCTGTAGGAGCTCTTTGTGGATCAATATTGGCTGATTTAAACTACAGACTTTTATTTTCTCACAGTTCTGAAGGTTGAAGTCCATGAAACCCATGCTAGCAAATTTGGCACACTTCCTGGTTTTAGGCAGTCACCTTCTGTGTCCTCACATGGCCTTTCCTCTGTGCACAGGTGGAATGAGGTCTGATATCCCTTCCTCTTATAGAATGCCAATTGTATCATATTAGACTGTCACCAGTAGGAACTCATTTAACCTTAATTATCTACATGAAGACCCTATCTTCAAGTGCGTACATGTTGGGGTTTGGCGCTTCACATAGGAATTATAGGGGGATGCAATTTACTTTATACAATCTGTCAAAACTAAGAGTAGGAGAAACAAGGGTAATGCTAACTCTTATACACTGGTAGCGAGAGGGCAAATCAGCACAGCTACTCAGAAAAAAACAATCCAACAAAATCTAGTCATGTTGAAACATGGGTGTCCAAGACCCACCAATTCCACCCTGAGATTTAGACTCTATTGCATCTGCATACCATGAAACACATTCAGTAATGAGTTTTACAGCACTATCTTCAAGAGTCAAAAAAAATTTGGGATAATCAAAATGTCTATCAAAAGGAAAAATAAATTTGAGCACATTCATACAATCAACATTTATGACAGTGAACATGAAAAAACCTAGATATACATTCACCATTGTGAAAAAAAAACCTCAAATATAATAATATTGAGCAAAAAAATAAATCAGGTCATGGACCTATAGAGTGGTATAGTAAACTGGAAGGGTGTTGAAGCTGGCTTACATCTATAGGAGTGATCTTTTCCAAATCCCTTGTTCACTGACCTCATGTGGTAGCTTGAAATTGGTCATGGTGGGAATACTTACACCATGGAAATTGACAGATGCTTTAAATCCAGACACCTCTCTCTCTCCATCCCAACCAGTTGTTAATAAACATTTACAAGGATACTATTTTTATAAATATTAAAATATTTAAAACAATGAAATATGTCATAGTAACTACAGGAAAACATGTATTCAGTGTGATAAATGCCATATTCAGGATAATGATACTTCTTGAGAGAAGGGGAAGAATATAATTAGGAAAGGACACATAAAGATTTCAGTTGGAAATTGTTAAGAATTGTTTTACTTCCTAAACTGGGAAGCAGGAACATGATTGTTAGTTATTTTATAGTCTAAAGATTTCGTAAACAATGAGAAATACAAGCCACTCCTTCCACAGAGGGATCACATGGTCAAGGCAGGGGAGATGCAAGATATGGTATCTGCTCTTGCTAGCTCAGCAGTCATAGATCTGTGGCTCTCAGGTTTGGTCACTGGGGAGACTAAATGAGCCTGCAGTATCTCTGGAGCTACCACATTTGATGCTGAAATTCCAGGAGAAAGGAATAAATGCAACACAATGATGAGGCAGAATCATCTCAGTGGAATCTTTCACATAGTCAGCACTCTCATTTCTCAATGATCTTTTGAATCTCACCCACTTCTACAGGCCTACAAACAAGGGGGTTACATTTGTTTACAGGCAGAAATGGAACTTATGTTGTGTATTTGATTATTTCTAATGAACTTAGGAGACCCCAACTTATCTTAGAAAAGGGCACAGGTAGGAACTGGTAAGGACAGGTCTACAGCATATATGTGAGGAAGTGTTAGGAGGGGAGATTTTAATCTGGGGGAAAGATAGTTTAGTCTTCTTTTTGGATTTCTGAATGTTTTCATTCTTAGGTGAAGGAGACTAAAGTGCCCTATTTTAGCTGTGTTCCCCTTGCTCTTGAGACTGGATTAATAAAGCTTTTATAGGCTGGTCTGGATTTTGTTCCTCTCCCTGACTGCCCTCCTCCCCTTCACATTTTGTGATACATGCAGTTTTCTAAGCACACCATGCTGTTTCCGCACATGCTGTTCTTTCTGCCTGGAATCCACTACCTCACCCACAGTCTATCTCTTTACACACCTCCTGTGTGGAAACTTTCCTCCCAACTCTCCACATGAGCAGACTTTCTATCTCCTCAGGACCCTCCGATTCCTGGGACATTCCTTTATTATTTCCCTTGATGCACAGTATGGTAGTTTCAGCTTCTCTGTCCATCTCCCTGGTGCAACATTGAGTCCCTTCTTGACAAGGATCCTCTGAGAACATTCTACTCCCAGGACCTCTTTGGCTCTATCTTGTCTCTTGACAAAAATCTGCAAATACCCATGCTGAATTCAGTTGTAGATAAAGAAGCTAAGCAAGAGTGTTGGGGTATGTTCAATACAAGGAAGCAGATACCAACAGCCACAAACGGCAGAATGGCATTCGTTTGTGGAACTTCATTTTACCTAGCACCTTTTGAGGAAAATAAACCACCCAAGACACAAAGGCTTAAGGTGTTTAGAAAACAGGGATAGAGTGATAACAAAGCTTCCAGTCCTGTCATCCCCCTTTAGCTGTTAACCTTTGCTGTTTTGTGTCTCTTGACCTGGTCTGGAATCTCCTGAATTGTTGTCAACAGTAACTATTCCATGTATGTTATGCCCTGAATTCTGTTCTGTATACAGTGAGAGTAGGTTCCACTAATTAATTAAATTGTACTTCAGACTTGGAGTCAGGTCTCTTGAATACAAGATGCAAATTTATGCAACATATGCAAATCACTCGTGTTCTCAAATTCTATGAACAAAATCTGGTAGCCTTGAGATAAAAAAGCCCCTGCCAAGCATCATCTCTTCTAATTATTGCTTAATTTCTCCCCCCCACCCCCTTTTAACATTGAACTAACACTTTCAGGCTTGGCAGAAACTAGAAGAAACACAATGAGAGTCAGTTTTAAACACGAAGTTCCTTCAGGGCAAAGATCCTGTAATCTATTTATTTTATGTTCTCTAGTGGGTCCTAATATACTATTGAGCACACATAGTGTTGCACAGGGCACACCACCAATCCTCACTACTAAATTATGGATCATTCAGATGAACAAAACTTAAGAGCTCTGCAAGCTTTGCAAAACATGGCACTGGAGTCTAGGAACAAGGAGACAATATAACCTGTGCTAATCTATATAGCAATATAACTTGAAATTAATGAGAATAAAATAAAAAATTTAATTTTCAAACTAAGCGTCTAATAGCTATATGCTGTTCGTGTTTTTCCTAGAGGCAAGGCACACATTATAGAACATATCCATCATGGAAAGTTCTATTTTCTGGTCCTTGGATTAGCAGGATGGTGTCACATGGTCATTTATTGGAAATGTAGGATCTCAGACACTACCCCAGACTCACTGTGCTAGAATCTGCATTTGCACAAAATCTCCAGTTCATTCTCATGCATATCAGATTGAGAGGTACTGGTTTGGATCTAGAATAGAAATTAGCGTTTCTCAAATTTTAGCAGGCATCAGAATCATCTGGAGGACAAGTTAGACAAAATTTGCTGGATTTAATATGGGAATTTCTGATTCTGTATATATAAGATCTCCAGAACTGGCAAAGCAAATTACCACAAACCAGGGGGGTTAAAACTGAGCTTGTGTGTTCTTTCTCAGTTCAGAAGACTAGAAGCCTGCAATGAAGGTGAACACAGGGCCACGCCCCCTTTGAAACCTGTAGGGAAGAGTCCTTCCCTGGCTCTTCCTAGCTTCCAGGGCTTGTTTATAGGGGTTGCTCCTCTCAATATGTCTGTATCTCTGTATTTGTCACTTCCTTATAAGAAGTACATCAGTCTGTTGGATTAAGAGGCCCATCCATTCCAGCATCATCACATCCTGATTAGTTACATCTATGATACCATTTCCAAATTAGGTCACATTCTGAGGTGCTGGGGTTGTCTTCAATATGGAATACAATTCAAACTATAACAGGAAGTCTAAGATAGGGCCTAATAATTTGCAATTCTAACATATTCCCAGGTCAGGTCACTATTGTGGCAGGATCTACACTCAGAAACCACAGGTCTAAAATATTTACAAAACATGATTACAAAGAACTAAAAGTTGGACAACACTATTGCTAACTATGTTCAACTTTCCAAATGAGCAGAATTTTCTTAAAACTCACACTTGTCATCTCTTCTGTGTGTGAATATGTCAATGACAGAGTTTCCCTTACTAGTAGAGTGACCTTCTCCACAGCTATGCCCTTGAAAATTTACATCCATTGAACTTTCTGATGGCAGTTGAATGTTAAACTCTTTATTTCCTTGTTTAACAGTTTTCAGAATCCTCCAGATTCTGCCTTGCTCCTGAGGGTACACTTGTTGAAGCTTTTAGGAATGATAATCATGCCTCCCATTGGTTATGAATTAATTAGAAATAGACACAGGAATCCAACAGATGAAGATCGAAAGGTCAGTTTTATTTCCAGTAAACACAGACTGGAGAGTAGAATTTGGACCTTGAACACACCACAAACTTCCTCCTAATGCCCAGTTCATTAAATCTGTCTGACACAAAGAAGCAGGACAATGCACAAGCCTCTTCTACACCACTGTGCAAGGTTTTAAAGGTAAGTGTTCTAGCTTTTACCACATAAATAGGTCCTACAGGAAGGAATAGGTGGTCCTGTGAAGAGAGGCTAGGCAGTGTCTCTTTCCCCAAGACCACCCATTCACTGGACCTCCCTTCTCTTCTGGTTGCCCTACTTGGCATTCATTTTTACTATTTCCTAACATTCAAACAGAAACTTAAATTCAAAAGTCCCCTCTTCCATGCTGCCTAAATGTTTCAGGAAGCTGATCCTACCCTCAACTTAATCAGACATGGTAACTCTAATCCTCTTGCAGTGATTGTTCTTGAAATTCAAACTTAAGCCAATTAGTGCATGGCATTATGCTAGAAGCTGCTGTTGGAACAAGGGTGGATACATGGCACCAACCAGGTAATTAGACAGAAGGTGAGGCCTTTTGTTCAATGGTTAGAGGAGGATTTTCTAATGAGAAAGCATGTTGTCCTAGGAACTGAAGAAAATCATCTTCTAGCTGTAAGAGGAGTCAGTCTGAAGGACTCTCCCCCTTGAGAACAGAGGAGTTCAAACAAGAGTAGAGAACTACATCCTTGGCTCCAGTTTTAATGCGTTGGCTCTTATTATAAAAGATTCTATATTTCTGTGTTTCTGTCAACTATGACAGTGTTTCTGTCATTTTCCAGGTAAAATAGTTTTTTTTTATTTATTTATTTGTTTGTTTGTTCATTCATTCATCTATCTATCTACCTATCTACCTATTTATCTATCTATCTATCTATCTATCTATCTATCTATCTATCTATCTATCTATCTATCTATCTATCTATCTATCTATCTATCTATCTATCTATCTATCTATTTATTTGAGACTAGGTCTTGCTTTTTGCCCACGGAACCACAGGTCCACGTTGTCCGGGACACCACAGACTCAAGCAATCCCCAACCTTAGCTTCCCAGGTAGCTGGGATTACAGGTGCACGACACCAAGCCCAGCTATTTTTTGGGACTAGGTATCGCTGTGTTGCTCCAAGTGGGACTCGAACCGCGATCCCTAGCCCTAGCTGCTTCATAAGCTGAAGTTTACAGGAATGAGCCACCATACCCAGTGTAAAATACTTTTTAGCAATAAAATACTCAAAGACATTGTTCCCACCAGTTAGTAAAAGTTGCCTTATGGAAATCTGGAGTAATAGGACTAAGTATCCACCCACCAGTACACCATTTAAAGTTCATTAAGGATGTTCTTGACGGCCAAATATGGTGGTGCATGTCTTTAATCCAAGTCTTGGGAGGCTAAAGCTAGGAATTGCTTGAGTCTGCAGGTTGGAAACTACCCTGGGTGACATAGTGATACCTAGTCTCAAAATAATAACTGGGTGTGGTGGCATGTGCTTCTAATACCAGCTACCCGGGAGGCTGAGGCTGGGGATTGCTTGATGATGGAATACAGTCCCCGGAGTCGGGACTACCCCGGGGCAACATAGGGAGACCCAGTCTCAAACAAACAAATAAATAAAATAATGATGTTAGTGAAGTTATTCTTTCCATTGGATAAGTGGTTATAGTTACTATGTTGCCATCAACTTCCAGTTCTAACACAGTACCTGTCATAGAATACACTCTAAGTAATAATTTATTGGACAAATACAATTGGAGATTGCACTAACATTTTTAAGCAGGCTCATAATAGTTGTCTTATATTAGGCCGGGCATGGTGACGCATGTCTGTAAGTGGCAGCCTAGGAAACTGGGGTGAGGACCAGAGATTGCGGTTCTACTGCTCAGGGCAATGTAGCGAGACCTAGGTCCAAAAAAATAGCTGGGCATGGTATGTGCACCTGTAATCCCAGCTACCTGGGAAACTGAGGCTGGGGATTGCTTGAGTCCATGGTACCTTGGCAACGTGAGCCTGCAATTCCACAGTCAAAAATAGCAAGACCTAGTCTCAAAAAAAAAAAAAAAAGTTGTCTTATATTAAGTTCAGATGAACGAAACCCCTAGGACATTTTTCTATAAGTTGATGCAAAAACTATTTGTCTCTACTCTGTATCTGAGCAGTTATTTTGTATATGGAATGTTCTTTTTCATGTTTTTTTTTAAACCTAAAGTCCTAAATATTGACACTGTTAGTAGTATCTAAAAGATTCCAGTCTAGGTTGTATTCAATGAAGATAATTTTTAATGTCAGATACTCTTCTGAGTTTGATTTCAACAAAGGTGTATATTTCTTCTCTATCTACAGCGTCACAAGAATCAAATAGGCAAGGAGAAAACTGCAGGTTTCTTGTTTACAGAAGTAATACTGCATTCTCTGTGCATTCTCTATCTTGATGAGTAAAATAAGAAACCGTGCCCTTCTAGAAATGTCATTTTTAGGCCACTCCCTCCACCCTCAGGCCCCTGGTGATGAATTTTGAAGAAGAAATTGACAAAAACCTCTCTGAGTCCTTTGAAGTTGTTTCTGCCGAGGAGACATAAATTCTCTACCAAACACTAAGCTGCCCTCTGGGAAGATGGCGGTGATAGTTAAGCTATGTCCACAATGGGATAGGAAGTCAACTGTGTGAGAGCTGGAATATTAGGAAGCACTAACATTCAATCTGTGAGCACATAACCAATCATGTTCTCCCATCATAGCCTTAACAAAAGCAAATCTGAGGTGGTTGACAAATGTGTTTGCTTTAGAATTTAGGCAGTTCAGAGTAATTTGTTATTAATTAACTGTTCTCAAATCCTAATCCAAAACAAAACTCTAAATTTGCTTGCTCAACAGTTTCAATTGATCAAAGTTATTATTATTGAGATCTTTAACATAATCGAAAGTAAGGCAGGTCGATGATATCACCCTACTCTGACAACACAGTAGTGGAACTTATTTTGAACAAACCAGCATATCTGAAATAAATTATTATGTAAGTTCAGGCTTCTATAACAAATTACCATAGACCAAGTGGCTTAAATAACAGAAATTTATTTGTCACGGTTCTGGAGGCTGGGATCACATTGCCATCATAGTTGGCATCTGGAGAGTGCTCTCTGCCAGGTTTGCACACAGCCATCTTCTCTTCATGGCCTTACATGGTGGGGTGAGAGAAACTGAAGTAAGCTCTCTGGTGTCTCTTCTTACAGGTACTAATCTCATCTGATGGCTGCACATTCATGACCACCCAAGGGCTTCATCTCCAAATCCTATCACATTGGGGATTATGAAATTCAACATATGAATTTCGGAGTAAGACAAACCTGTAGTCCGTAGCACTTACTATGTTCTTTTAAAAAACTTTATTTTATCATTGATTAGTAAAATCCAGATGACTCTGAAAATAAAGTAGCCTCCAAGGTATTCCTTTACAGTTTCCATGATTCCCACTTTCCCCTACTACTGGAAATCATATTTCTTCCCCACATGAAATCTTTCAAAGTCATTCCCACAAGTCACTCCCAAGACATTTTTCACAATAGCTACTAAATGGTACTTGAATTTCCTTTGTTCCCATAGAATGGAATGTAATACCCCAAATCCAGAGACTTAAACTCATAAAAATCACTCAGTAATCTCTTACCAAATCATGTCTCTTGGGGAAGTTAAAAATAAATTATAGCAATTGTCACCCCAAGTGACAATTCAGGGATCTACAGTCAGTACAACTTGTTTTGCTGAAACATTTGGTCTGGCTCATTCTCATTATGTAAGTTTGCCTGACAATTAACAGTCTCATCAACTGACCAACATCTCCTTTCAACTTATTTCATGTTCTTACTCTTTAACCCATTACAGTGATTGTAACTTCTCCATCGTTTTGAAATAGATGCTGAAAAGAAAGTCATCTCCTGGGTTTTCATGGAAGGTGTAAGGGGGCTTATAAATTTTGCTGACATGATGATTTATTGAAATACTGATTTGTGTTCTGTTTTCTGTATTTCTCTCCTCCTTTCAGTCCAAGAAGTTAGCCAAGTCATTGATTCCCTGAAGTTGAAGCTGTTTTAGGGTAATCTTGTTTCCTATCTCCTGTGAAATATTAGGCTTGTTGGAAAGACTATAGAAAAGTTCTAAAGGAAGATCAGAAGGTAGAGGACTTTTAAGGAAAGAAATATTTTCTATGAAGAGAAGAGTTAGAATTTGATGAGGCCACGATGACTCTTCTAGAAGAAATGGCAAGACTACTGAGGGTATGGCTTCTAACCTCACTGAATTCCACTGAAACAAAGAGCACCATGTTTCTAAGCATCATGTGAGGCAGAGATAATAATAGAGAAAACCATGTGACCTATGGTTAACTTTTGTAGAGATTGCTAAATTACATCAATTTCACTTCTCCTTCTGGGACACACAGTTGAACTCTTTCTACTAATCCCTTGCAAATAAGTGAAGCTACATAACTGAATCTAGTTGATGGAATATGGGTTGCAGTACAGTTTACTACTTTTATGGTTACCTATAAATACATCCTCAATCTCTCTCCATTTCTATCACCAATCCCTTTTTGATTTGAATGACAGGAAGGAAAGGATTGTAAATCCCAGCTAAGATCCTGGATGGAAGGAGCAAGGATTCCTGAGTTCCTGCTGGAGAGATTCCCAGAATGGTTTCCCTAGGAAGAACATTCACACTGGACTCTTTAAATAAAACATAAACTTCTTATCTTAAGACATGTGATTTGGAGTTCTTTGCATAATAACTAGCTTTAATTACCTTGACTAATTCAGATGTGTTACTCCTCTTTTCTCAAGGAACACATGTACCTCCCAGATGCCTGTATCTGGAGGAGGAGGTCCAAGCAATAGCTGAGAATGAATTTCTTATCTACCCAATAATATCTAAGAGAATCATTTCATTTTTATTTAAAGAAAATTATTTTGTTATAAAAAGTGCCCACAACAAAGGCACCAATAATTTTCTATAAGTCTTTTGCCTCCTCCCCTACTTGCTCTTACTGTCCCTCCCTTCCTTTTCTAACAGCCACAGCTCTACAGTCAAAGTTCAAGGGTTTGTTTGTTTTGTTTATATGTTCCTTTGTTTTGCTTTTTTATTCCACAGTGAGTAAAATTGTCCGGTATTTGTCTTTTTCCTTTTGACTTATTTTGTTTAGCATAATCCCTCCCAGCTTTATTCATGTCACCAAAATGGCATATTCCATTTTATTTTTATTTTTTTTTAAATTTTAAAGCTGTGTGCTATTCCAATATGTGTATATGCCATACTTTTTTTAACCACTTATGTCGTTGGGCACTTGGGCTGTTTCTATAAACTGGATATTGTAAATAGGGCTGTAAGGAACATGGGGATACATTTATCCCTGAAGAAAACACATTACTTTGAAACTAACCTGATATTGAAGATCAAGTTTTTCACCTCATTTTCCCATCTGATTTCATTTTACTTTTTGGAAAAGACACAAAAGACAAGCTTTCCCCACAGACCAAAGTAGTCATTAGTTTCCTGCCTCTCCTTCCCCAACTTTCACTTTCAGGTCTTCTCAGTCTGTCTAGGAAATGAGCACCAATTCCAGAGGTCTGGATAGGAAAGTGTTAAGCCTTTCTTTCAGGTCTTTTGCTTCTTCAGTCAATTAATTAGATTGAAATTTCAACTTCAGGCTTCTCTGCTGGTCTCTAGATAGGGCTGTCCTGTGAAATACTGGCCAGTATACATGCTCTTTTCACAGCAAGAGCTGCTCAAAAGCCTCTCCATGCCTCTATTCCAGGAATAACCCAAGGAAAGGCTTGATACCTGTGAAAGCTGAGTGCTGAAGCCCTCTCTGTCCACAGCTTCAAAAGAATAACTACCCTCTGTCTGCCTTTATTTTGTATTATAGCTCTTCTTTTTCACTGAAAAGTCCCTGCTCTCTATTCATTATAAAGAATAAAGAGCTTTTCAAGTGTGAGTTGCTAAACCCAGAAGGGAACAGAGCTATTTTTAAGAGGGCTTCAACTCTGAGCTGTTACACTGGGCCAGCCTGCCAGCAGTGGAGGTCTTCCAGGGAGGCCAAAGGCAATGGCAACCTCTCTTCAGGAGGGGATATTAAGGAAGGATATTCCTGGGACTGAAACATTCCAGCTCTCTGGCCCACAGACAGCCCTAGTGCTTTCATACCCCTCTCCTCTAAGCAAAGCCTCACAAGGGGGTTGGAGGATTATTTTTTATTCTCACCCATTTGAGGTTTGCCTGCTGCCTTAGGTTTCTCACATCCACTTCCTCCAAATAGGAAACAATCTGCTTGATTCTCATCCGGGAGCACAGGGAGGAGGGAGGCTGCCTTCATGTCCTCTCCTATCTTCGTCAAGCCATATGCAACTGGCAGCGACCACACTTCTCTCTGTGGGAAGAGGATAATCAGAGCTGGATTCCCAAATGAAAGGAGAAACATGCAGCGTCGCCTGCCTCCAATGGGTTAGCCGTGCGATCCGGTGGACAGGAGCTGCCAGGACTCTCCCGGAGTCGGTGCCCTCCAGGGTACCAGTTAGAAGATCCAGGCTCAAGTCTCGCCTCTCAGTCTGTTTTCCTAGGGTACGTAGGGTGGTAGGGTTGATAGTACCTCCTCTTTTCTTGCTGATAAGAGGGGGTGGTGAACCCTGCAGGGACACCTACTTGTTAATATCGCTTTGAAGACTGCTGAGATATGTGTTCTCGTTTCTTTTTTTTTCTTTTTTTTTCTTTTTTTTTTTTTGAGACTATGTCTCGCTATGTTGCCTGGGGTAGTCCCAATTCCGCGGACTCACGCCATCTCCAGCCTCAGCCTCCCAGGAAGCTGGGATTACAGGCTTCTGCCACGGTCCCCGGTTGCATGTTCGAGATCAGGTCTTTCTGTGTTGCCCGGCATAGTCTCGAACCCGTGAACTCAAGCGATCCCTGGCCTCTTGCCTCCCAGCTCTTGGATTACAGGCGCATGCCTCTGCACCAGGCCGTGTGTTCTTATTTCTTTCAAGACTAGAAACTTGTTCAACTGAATGAAAGAGGTGATATTAACAATCTGGTGGACATTATTAGTTATTCAGGAGTAGTGAGAATATATTTATTATCCTTCCATTCCATTAAACTTCTCCAGAGCAAAGGGCCAAGGAATGAAAACTATTCCATTATTCCTGTGAATTCATGGAGTTAAGGATAGGTATGTTTACTAAAACGTGGAGAGGGAGTCAAAACCATCAACTAATTTCATAGGAAGCATGAATAAAAGAACAAAATTTATTTGATAATATATCAAATTTGTTTTAATTAAAAACATCTTATACAATTCAAGTTGGCATAACAGATTCATTTCTAATCCTTGATGATCACAGGTGGGGGCAGGGACTGATTGGTTTTTCTGCCATGACTTTGTCTGTGATAACAATGGCATAAATGTATCTGCTGCATTGGACTTTAAACTCCTTATCCTTGTTTTTCTTGATCTTTATTGTTAAATTTGATATCCTTATGCCTGTGAGAAGAAAATCCTTAATTTCCTCAGTTTTGTGAGGATGATTACAAGACATGCAGATAGCGCGTGGCTGGCAGAGCAACTGGAGAGAAATAAGTATGAAAAAGATATAATACATCTTAAGTCATAAAGTACAGAACTTGCAGAGCTACATGTCACTAAAAGTTATTTTTAAGGGAAAGTAATAACTGAAAAAAATAGGATAATTAAACTTAGTTAAAGAGATAATATAAGCCGGGCACAGTGGTATGTGCCTGTAAGTGACAGTTTACGGAGTCGCGGCGGGGTCTGGGGATGATGGTTTGAGTCCCACCTGGGGCAACACAGCGAGGGCTAGTCCCAAAAAATAGCTGGGTGTGGTGGTGCACACCTGTGATCCCAGGTACCTGGGAAGCTGAGGCTGGGAATTACTTGAGTCTGTGGTTCCCTGACCAATGTGAGCCTGAGGTTCCACAAGCAAAAATAGTGAGAGCTAGTCTCAAAAAAAAAAAAAAAAGTGTATATATGTAGTTGAGAAGATTATACTCTTATAAAATGGCACAGCCACTGAGCTTCCAGGAGGCCAAAGCAAAAAGGGAAATGATGTCAGAAAATTATAGCTTTCATGTGGAAGCCCCTACTGCTACCAATTTCTCATTCTTTTTTATCATGAGAATCATAAGCATGGATGTTTATCTTTAGGAAGAGAATATTTAGGGAGTTTCATTATGGTCTTCTTCAAGTATTTGATGGGCTGCCAAGTACAAAAAGGAAAGATTGCTTTGGGTAATTCCAGTCCATAAAACTAGAATCAATGAGTACAAGTTAAGGGGAACAGATTTTGGTTAAAAATAAAGAACTTTCTAACAATTAGAGTTGTCCATAAATGGAATGAGCTGTCTGGCAAAGAAGTGAGCTCCCTGTTACTGGAAGTGATCAAACAGAGGCTGGTTAACCATCTGTTAAGGATAAAAAGGATTTGTGCATAATGAGAAAATTATGCAACAACATAATACAAGACTCTTCATGACAGTTTCTTATCTTTTTTTTTTTTTTTTTTACAATAGTAGGAAAGAAAATAGAGTCAACCTAAATGTCCAACAATAGGGGATTATTTAAATTATCTGTGGTACTTTCAAGTGATTTTTTAAAAACAGATTTTATAGATATTTGAAAGCAATAAAAATGACACGGGGAAGATTATATTCTATTAGTGAAATAAGGGCAGAAAACTAAAATAGTATATATTTGTAATACCATTTGTAGCAAAATTTGTGGATGGTAAAATAACATTAAAGAACACAAACATGGAAACACTCATAGACATTACCATTAAAATTTTAAGTATGGGTAATTTTCTTCTGGCTTTCTAAGAGTATTTCAAGTTTCCTACTTTGAGTACTCATCATGTTAGTAATTAGAAAGGAAGAAACATCTGAAAAGAAAAAAGATTCAAAGGTCCCTTATTAATTAGTTGTCTAAATTAGAAGATTCCTATAATTTTTCAACCCAAAGTTTTACTATTTTCATTGCAAATTTAGGGTTAACTTTTATCTCTCATAATACAATTACTTGTCTTTTAAAAAGATTTTAGTCAAGGCCAGGCACTGGGGCGCATGTCTGTAAACCACAGTCTAGGAAGCCGCGACCGGAACAGGGGATCGCGGTTTGAGTCCCGCCCCCAGCAATGTAGCGAGACCTAGTTCCAAAAAAATAGCTGGGTGTGGTGGCGCACTCCTGTAATTCCAGCTGTTTGGGAAGCTGAGACTGGGGATTGCTTGAGTCTGGTACCCAGGGCAACGTGAGCCTGCGGTTCCATGGGCAATAACAGCAAGGCCTAGTTTCAAATAAAAAGATTTTAATCAAATATAAAAATCTCCTTGCCAAAAATTTTTGGTTTAAATTATGAAGTAGTTTGATTATGCTCTATGGTCATTTTCACCTGTAATCTTAGAAATGTGTGAGATGTGAATTTAAATACCTGCCCAGCAATGCAAGAAGACCATTACATATTGGAAGCAGACATCCTGAATCTAAAATTTTGGTTCCATTACATACGAACCATAACATTGCTTCAATTTTAATATTGTTTAATAATAATAACTTAAACTTTTAGAAGACTCACTATGTTTCAGTCACCATTTAAAGGCTTTACATGCAATGGAGAACCTCAAAGCAATCCTCTAGTGAATTCTGTTATTTTTCAGATGATGAAAGCAAAACAGAGAGAACTCCTGTATCTTGTCATGTTCAAACAGCTAGAAAGTGAAGGAACAAAAATTCAACCTCAGGGAATCCAACTAGCTAGATCTGTGGTGTTAACCATTATGCATGCTACCTTACAGAGCTATGTAAGGATGACGAAGTTAACACATATAAAGAGTCTAACAGAAAAGTGGGCAGTCAGTATGTTGGTTTTCTCCCTAAACTTTTTCTTAGCTATTTGGCCCCAGAAAGACTTATTTTCCCAAAACTGCATTTGATCAATACACTGGGGAACATGGCTCTGTGGTAGACAGTCTTACAACAAGTTCATTATCAATGGCACTTATGTCAAACTCAGGGAAATAAGAAATCATATCCCATAGGACTCCAGTCTGGGACTGATTCTTTAATATTTCATCAATGGTTTACATGGGTAGAACAGAAAATAAGCTCCTAACACTGACAGATGATACATGCTGTTAGCAGATGACACCCATCGTCAGTTAGGAAGGCGAGCATCCAGGACAGGATTAGAATTCCAAATGGTCTGGCAAGATGGAGAAGAGGTGGAGGCAAAAAGAATGAACTTCATTAGCAACTAGCACAGTGTAATATGTTTAATAAGAGGGAAAACATTATACTCTCGTGGCAAGGGCAGAAACTAACAATGAGTGATTGTTGCTGCAGAGTTAATAGTTACAGTTGTTCATAAACTGGAAAGGAAAAAGGAAATCATCTATGATTCTGAAAATACACTAAAAAATTAGACTGTATTGTGGTAAATAAATTTTCCCACTATGTAGCATATTTTGGAAACTCTTTATTTTGAGCCCTGTGTTTTCCCCCTTAATATTGTCTGAACATAGTGGGAAAGGTACACAGCAAAATGCAACCTAAAGGGATAGTGAGCAATGTGGCCTTTTAATTGAAGGAGACAAGTCAGTTACTGAACATTCATTTAAGAATGATTTACTGAGCAATATTGATGAATTTTGGTTCTGGAAGACCAGAAGAACCAGGATTTGGTTTCTGTTCTTGAGAAGCTCAGGAACAAAAGGATAATCAGCCTTTAAGCTTATAATCACTGTTATTTGGAATAGGACTAAGAACTCTGATATTTGTTTCACTCATGGCTGGTTCATATGCATTGTTTCTGTCTCTACTTTCTTCCACTCTTTCTCCATTTCCTCCTCTTTTCTCTTTTCTTTCTATTCCCTACTGGCACTCTAGATCTGTGATAGTTCACAAATATGGCAGGTGCCCATGTATATTCATGGGAGGGTCCCATCTGGGACTTTGCCAGGACGTCAAGCCCCTTTCTCTTTATATGTCAAGGTATTCCAATAAAGTTTCTCTTTCCATTTACTCCAATAAAACTACAGTCAATAAAGCAAGACTGGGAGGGGGGAAAGTAGATTTGCAAACTAAACAGATTAATTTGGGTGGAGGGAATGGTAGAAGAGATATATTACAAATTTTATGATATTAGGGAATCTGAATTTTCTCTTGACAGAAAGTCAGTGGGTTTGTGAGAGAGGGCATGAGAATATCAAGCTAGGATTTAAGAAAGAGTAAACTTATGGTTGTAGACACTGTTGATGGAGAACAGATTGGGGGCTAGGTTTCCTTTGAAGGTAGTTATTAAGCTGTGAAACAGAAGGCACTAACTAGAACTAGGCAGTCAAATCAGAAGATGCAGGAGATGTGGTGGGAAGAGGTACTAGGAAAAAAAAATCAACCTAAATAAATATGAGCATCAAAGGAGAAAGAAAACTGAAGACAACCAATAGGACCCAAACAGGGAGTTTGAGAAATGAAAATGCCATCAACCAGAATGGGGCATGGGAAGGTGATGTAGTCTGTGGTAAGAAAAGAGAATCACATGGGTTCAGTGCTAGACAGTTTGCCTATGTGTTGATGGAATATGTAAATAAAAGTCACATATCCAACAGGGAGCTAGGAATAGATTTCCTAAGAAATCATCCTCACAGAGGTAATAGTGTGTTTTGGACACCTCCACCTGTATATCCCACTGACACATCACACTCAACTTGCTTAAAGCTAAACTCTACTGTCATTCACAAACATGAAGCTTGACTTGTGTTTCTCTTCAAAGCTAATAATATTTTTAAACACCCAGGTTACCAAACTCAGAGTCATCTCTGGCTCCTACATTCCCTCTCTTCTCCCCCACCCCCATTTTCACAAGCACCAAAACAATTGAGTCTAAGAGTAAAATATGTTGTTTCATATTATCAATTTCTGTTGTCCTCGTTACCACTTACATGATTTATTCTCTTAATTATTACACAGTTTACAACAAGTTTTCTTGCCACATAAGTCTGTGTTTTTCCATGGCTTACAAAATGAAATTTATAATCTCTCAGGAATTAACCTATCTCTCCCAGCCTAATCGCTGAGAATATATACATTACCCAACAGCCTCATCAGGCTGCTTGCCTTTCTTCAATGATGCCAGGCCTTTCTGTGCCTGGAATTGCTCTATAGAATGTGTTCCATTATTTTGGGATAATCTTTTCCACTCAGGGAGAGTATCTTTTAAGTTCTAAGTCACATTCTTATTTCATGTGAGGACTTCTCTGACATCCTATGCTTGGCTCTCTTTCATCCCTGTTCCCTTATTTGAGAGCAAAAACCTGAACCATGGAGGTAGGAATAGACACAGGAAAAATAGAAGATGTAATAAAAATCCAAGGAAAACACTGTGGGCAAGAAGGACACAGAAATCTGAGATATTAGAAGTGAAATGATGATCTTGGCCAGCCAAAACTGCTCAAAAAAATTGGGGTGTACAAAATAATGATGCTAATGAGGATGATGATGATGATGTTGATAAAATTGGCTTTTGGATTAAGATACCAGCAATGAACACAAATTAACCTGATTATTGAAAAGCCTTACAGAGATGGAAGGAGTGTGTTGAACTGGGAAAAATATTTGGAAGTTACATGCAAAGAAAATACAGCAGACATGTACAAAGTAGAGAAATAAAGAACATTCCCAGTTTCTAAGATACAAGGAGGAAGTCCTTCTAGCAAAAAGTCAGACTGTTTTCTTTTGTCCTTAACCTTTTATCAGAAATTTTTATTCTCTGAGATGTTGTTCTTCTGATTTTAGGAAAATGCTAATTACATGCTCAAATAGTCCCTTTTGCTTATAAAACTTGATATATAGTATTGTGAAAACTTAGTTATTTTTCTCTCAACAGAGGTATTCTGCTCTTATATGGAGGTATTAAACTGAAAGTTATAAAAAGCAAACATTAGGCTATAGGATTTAAAGAGATGTGGGTAAGTAGAGGCTGACTTTCACATGATCCAGTAACATATTGGGGGTGGGAGCTGGATAAAATATGTCAAAGAACCTCTCTTTAACACAAGTATTCTTCATTTGTTTGTAGAAAAATTGTTGAACTACACATGTTACTAAAATACATGTTTGTTATGCAAAAGATACAAATAATTCACTAACATAGAGGTAAATATGAAAGTCTGATCAGAACAAACATTTGCTAGCTATCTTTTTAGATATTTGAACACCCACACCATACTCAAGCATTTATCTTTTCTATATGCAATTTGCCCAATTTTCACTATCTCTTTAACCTCTAAAAAATAATTTTAACAATTGCATGGATAAAGGCTATATTGTATAGCATATCCACACATGTTGTATTCCACATGCATTATATCTTGGCGCTTTACTCTAATATCTGGGAATAGAAGGGAACAATTACTGATGTCATTTTATTGAAGATGTCATGACTCGAAGTCTCACAGCTATTTGTGCTGAAGAAATTGCTACTGGACATGTGTTGTCTGCTACAAACAACAGAAGTGTTCCATATCACAGTGTTTCCCATGAGAAGTTCCACTTCCAGGTGTCTCCAGCCTCTGCTAAAATGTCCTGCTGACTCTGTCAGCTCAAAACTTGATTAGATGCAATTGGACATCACCATGTAGATGCCAAATAGTTGTCTTCAAGAGGAAGATGATTTTTTCAGCTTGATCTGAGTATCTGGATCACATTTTCAATTGAGGACTATGGAGGATATAATGAAAACTCTTCAGAACTCCCACTGATGTCTTCAATATGTAATCCAGCTAATAAATAATGAGTTTGCTGGGTCCATATACTATCAGGCAAGTGCAAATAAAGGGAATTATGAGAGAGGGATGCAAACTTCACTGCAGTGACAGAGCACTATGTAATTTTTGAGAAACAATTTCCCCCTCTTTCTAATACTTAAAAATTGGCATTCCTTTTACAAATCCATGGCTCTTTGACTTGGTAAAAAGCAGTTAATGGTGACTCATTAAAACTAGATTCTTTTCTAGACTCTTAAAGTTCAAATGTGGGGCAGGTCATTTAACCTCCCAGTGTGGCAGACCTGAGGTGATAGCATAAAGTTCACTACAGGCAACACAGGAGGTGCTCTTAATAATAACTACATTTATTGAGGGTTCACCCTATCACAGTTATATTCTTAGTACATTGACAGGACTTTTTCATTTAGTCCTTAGAGTGAACCATGTATGTAAGTCCTATAAATATCCCAGTATTATTGATGAGCAAAGTGAGATTTAGAAAGTTTGAATAAATATAGCTATAGGTCAAAAACCAGTAAATGCAAAGCTGGAAGTTGAGTGAAGTATTATAAGACTGGAGGTTGGCTAAATGATCCCAATATTACTGACCTACTTACTACCTATGACTTCATGTCATTGTCCTTTTATTTTCCTTTGTCCCTTTCCATCCCTTAATAGGCTTACTAGCTGATTTTGTTATAAACTCAGATGTCTTCATGCCTATAAATGCCTTTGGATTAACTTTTACACAGTGGCAAAAAAATATTAAACAATAAATCAAACCAAAAAAGAAAACAAAAACCAACTTGAACTGGTTCTTTAAAAAGCAAAGCAAATTATACTAGAAAGCCTGTGATGTCCCTCCAAAATATGTTGACTTCAGCTAAGAGTTTAGGAACTTTTATTAAGTTTCCAAATAAGAGCATGTATCCCAAATGAATTACAGTAACTCTGGTATAAGCTCCAATAGAGCTAAAAGAGATTCTAAAGAAGACCAGAAATTAGCACAGCATGGATCTGTAAATTTCTAGAGTGCTCTCCAAAATGACATTTTAATTGAGTGTCCCCTATATAAGTCTTTGTTTATGGTGCTTCCTGTCAACTTTGACTTTAAATGAAATTATAACTAAAACAGACCCTAGGATGATGAAATTGGTTTGTTGATCTGAGTCAGAGTTACTTTTTTCTTATTAATGTTGTAACAAAATGGTGTTGACAAAACAACCTTATGTGGGGATTCTCTATGCTTTCTCTTACCACATGCATCTTTAGACCATTTCTGTGGTCAGAGTACGATTTCACAGATAACTCAATTAAGTAATTTGTCTTAGCACTTCAAAGCCTCAGCTTTTTTTTTTGTTGTTAATCCTAACAGTTTATTCTTTTTTTTTTTTTCTTAAGGTAGATTCTTTAATGTCATAGTAACCATTCATGCCTTTTCCCTATGTTTGATTGCAATTGTTTTGTTTTTGTTTTTAAATACTTTATTTATATATGAATTTCACATCTCTGTGATCTCTGCCCCCCCCCACTGTTCCATCCCCCCCCACCCCCC
>PVHY01005897.1:0-58928 GCA_004024945.1 Uropsilus gracilis | reverse complement strand
TTTTATATTTTCCGCCTTCATAAAGGAAGTCTTACAAATTGCAGAAGTATCATTTTCCCTAAACCCAGACCTATGCCTAAGGGGTAGTCTAAAGACTGAGATAACAGTCACCCTGAGCAACTCCCTTCTGTATGAAAAAAAAAAAAAAGGCCATAAATGCCAGATCTTTGGCCAGCTCCAGGATAGTGTACTTCCTGTGCGCCTTCAAATTTTTCCAGAAGATCTATCCTCTAAATTTAGTATTTAAATCCCCTGCTCAGGCTTGTCTTGCTGAGACTCTTGAAGGATGATGTTGGCTTATACTAACACAACCTTTGTTTTTCTGTGACTTGCAAAGTTGCCCCTAGCCTGCAGAAAATAAGTTACCAAAAGGAAGGGGAGTGGATCCCTTCCAGACCTCTACAACTCTCAGATTATACTAAACCAGGAGCAAAAACCCTCTTTAGCATTTGAAAGAGAAGGCAATTGTATTACTAAGCCTCACTCAATCGCCTCCAGACTTTTCTCAGCCAGAGAACAAAGGAAAAAAAGCAAATACCACTTCACATCCCTATTCACTGGAGGCTAAAAGAGACCTCCTACTATACAAAAGTCCTTCTAAAGGTCAGTTTGGGAGTGTATTGAGGAGGAGGGCACTGGCCAGGGAACAAAATGTTTACCATAACTCTCAGGCAGGCTGCTTCTGTTTTCTTTGCTGCACGTGCATGGGGTACATCTGTCAGAATTGGACATTTTCATCCCTGATTAGCTTGCTGGTGGACAAATTATACTTCCTTGACCCTCCTCAGTCTTTTTACACATTGTTGATTTCAGCTGAACTAAGAAAGTAGGGTCACCCTGAGCAACTCCCTGGGGATGACTATTCATTCATATTCATCAAGACAGCAGCTACTCATTGAGCACACGTCTGTGCTAGGTACTGGCACTAGCACTGGGAGGATGTAACAGTGAGAGAGCCAACACAGTAGTCTGAGAACTTCAATTCAATGGGGGAGACTGGCTTTAAATATTGATACACATGCCATTATTTAAGTACAACTATAATAAAGATTCGAATGAGTATGGTTTGTGAAAATTGCTACACATGAGAGTGGCAGATTTCACTTAGGCAGTAAGAGAGTGAACTTTGAGGAAGTGAAAAGTAGAAGTTAACTATGTGTTAGGGCAATTGAGGTCAAGTTGTTGTGGGGGGGGGGTAGCAGGCAAATAGGCTTGGCTAGGGAAATGACCTGGCACAAGAATTGGAAGACGACTAATGTGACCAGAGCCAGAGGACAAGTCGGGATGGAACTGGAGACTAGGGGGTGGGGATGGGGGTTGATGGTGTTATGTAGGGCTTAATATTTTATTTCCGAAGCAATGGGGTACTAGTTACAGGATTTAATGAAATGACTTATAAAGTTATCAGTGGTGAGAAAGAGTTTTAGGGGGCAAGAGATGGATGCAGGGAAATCAATGAATAAGCTATGGCAAAAGCAAGACTAAAAGTTCTCAAATTTAATGAAATGTGTGGGGTCCTTACTCAAATGCAGACATTGATTCAGTAGGTATTGTATAAGGCATCTGTATCCCAAGGGCCCAAGTGCTGGTTCATACCAAAAACATTTCAGTAGCAGTTTTAGATCAATATATTTGCAATGGGGATAAAGAAAGACAAGTGTGAGAGTCATCTTATGGGATGTTTCACAGGTCTCTGACTTAGACAGCTCTGGGGAAGGGCATGGTAATCACTGAGACATGATGTGCTAGAAAAGAATAGTTGGGTGGGAGGTAAAAGGCTTTGGTTTGGACATGCTGAGCTTGATGTCTCTTAGGACTACCTAAGTAGGATGTGGGACATGTGAATCTGAAGCTTAGGGAAGAGGAAACTGGAGGCACAAATTTAGGAGCTATAACTATGTCTGGTGATGAAAGCTATAAAAAGATTGTTATCAGCTGAAGGTATAGCAGGGGTTACAAACTCAAATATTTTTCTGTTGACCATCTGCTTGTTGTAAACATCATTGAAAGAGAAGGCCAAAGATAAAGCAAATATTTAATAGCTATGTGGGGAGGAGAATCAAGAAGCATAAGGCCAGAAAGGTGGATAAAAAACCAGGCTGCTTTCCACAGTCATTCATTTTTTTTTGCTACACAACAGATTTCAGACATGGAGATAGCCTGAGAGCCAGGAAGGCCCAGTGGTTGAGTTGTGATTGATCTAAGCCAAACATAATAGTTTTTATTTCACTATGCTTGATGACTGGGCCAATAGCGTGCTACGACTAATGAGACTCAAAAGGATGTCGGTTGAGCTGAGTCGAGAGCCAAGAAAGGCATTTTTCTTTCCCATAAAGAGGACAATAACAAGAAAAGAGCTTTGTGGTGCCACTGCTGCCCCTATTCCCTGCTCTAAACTCAGACTTTGTGTCAAAGCGATGTCTATCACCCTAGAACTGAGGGGAGACAAGGCTGAAAAACTCAAAAGTGAAGGATAAAAACAATTGAAAACTAAAATATACCCATATTGCTGATGACACAGCTGACTGAGGAGAGGCTGTGGAAACATCTCCATACACAGAAAGGAGAATGACAAAATTACTTTTTGTTAAGTGAGACAAGTGTCCATCCTCCTTGCACCCCTGTTAGGGATTCTGTCACCTAGAGCTGAATGGATTTCCAACTTTTAATTGGTATATTTTCTATAGGGACATTATGTAGACATTATGTAGGGTCTTAGAGTTAGACAGACATAGTTGGGAGAAATACAATGTTACTTTGGGATATTTTGTGTTTCCTCACCTATTAAGAGAAGATAACAGTGTACATCCCAAGTTCTCTCATGTACTATTGATAGGAGTATGAACTTGATAAAGTTACTTTGTAATTTGGCAGGATTTATTAAAACTGAAAATACTTGAAGCCACTTCTAGGTAAACCTTGAAGATATTATTATCAAGGCTTTAAGAGACAAACACAAGCATTTTCATTGCAGCACTTATTTGTAATAGGAATGAATTAACAGTAGTATAGTTATGCATCAGAGAAAATGCTTAGTAAGGTACAGTGCTACTATATCAATATGATAGTACACAATGGAGCAGTTTAAACAGATGAACTAGCTCTCTATCAATATGGATGGATTGCAGAAACAAAATACTGAATAAAAAAAGCAAATTGCAGAGTTAAGACATGCAGTATGATCCATTTATATACATTTTAAAACAGACATCACACTACATATTTTTGTGATCTATAAGTCTATGGAAAATAGATTGGAAAGATACATGTTAGATGCACACAAGGATGAAGAATAAAGGCGGTAAGAAAAAAGTAGGGGGTCATGTCTAGACAGATGATTATATCATGCCAGTAACAGATGAGAATCGCTGATTGAATCAATTCAATCCTGTGCATCTGCAACTCAACCTTAGCTACAATTTAAAGCAAAACAAAATGTAATAGTATTGCTCTTTTAGAACTGAACCACATAATTGCCCAGTGTCTGGCACAGAGTAAGAGCTTAACAAATGGAGGGCATTGTCATTATTATGATGCCAACTTCTTCTGCTCTGCCTTTTCCATAGGATCTTTCTGGAATAAAAATCTTGCATAGTTGGGGAGTTAAGATGGAGACTTTTCCGTGCACCTAAATTTTTTATTCTCATTCATTGATTTTGAGGGCTATAAAAGCAAATGATTTGATCTGAGCCAGTTCTCAATGTGCATCAAGACTACTCTGATGGGCTAAAGAAAAACGTGCTAACCAGGCACACTCAGTAGCATTCATAGCCCATCGATCCCCCAAATAGCTACAAGGAGTGGAGGAATGCCTTACTAGAGTAAGCCTGTACATTTTGCATAAATAGGTTATATTACTCAGGACTTATTAAGCCAGAAAATGTATTGGTACTGAAAGTTTGCAATCAGGGAATGAGGATACCAAGGGTGGCAAAAAGCAGGTTTATTAGTACCAGAACTGACTTAGTAGATTCATAGCCGTAGGCTGAATTCCCTACTAGGAAGTTAAGGGTTTATATGCAGTTTACATGTATTGGTGTTTCAGGTGGGTTATCAGTGATGGTAGTACATGGCCTGACATGGCAAAGATAGAATGAGGAAGATTCAAGGAGAAACTGGGCTGCATACCACTATGCAGTTAGTCATGGGTGGTTTAGCTAGGTTTAGCTAGATGTTAAGGTTGTATTTCTTAGGTCACTGTGTTTCAGCATATTTCAGGCTATCACCTGGTCACCATATTTCGGTATCTGTGAAAATTGGGAATTTAAGCAAATGAAGTTACTTTGACTTTCTCAAGTGAATTGGGAAGTTCTCACTGCCTTCTAATGACCAACAATATTTCCATGTCTAAGTCTTTATGCAGCATCCACTTCTAGCATTGAATTTTTGAGCCAGTTGTGTAAACAACTGAAAAAAGTTCTGACTCACCTAGGTGGAAAAACAAATTTATCCGCAACATTCTACAGCTCATGCAATTAAAGGAAATACTGAGAATCAGGACTTGAAAAGTAGGAAAGCAGGAAGCTCTAGGATCTTAGTAAGTAATTTACCCTCTTTCTTTAGGTTTCATTATGGGGATAATCCATCCTATCTACCCTCTCTCCTTCCTCTCTTTCTCCCTGAAGAGTTCAGTTGGTTTTGTTTGGGCCATATGGGAAGCTCTCTGATAATCCTGCATAGAACATGGAAAGAGGTAGTCCCCAAAGATAAGGTGCTTCTAAAAGAGAAGAGAACGATGCTGAACTAGCAAAAGGCATGACCACCTCATACACAGTTGAAGGTAGTTTGTATTTTATTAGCTAATAGATGATCCAGAGATCACAGATGAAACAAATATATGCTAGCTTCACTAGCAGTTTGCTGAGTGATAGGAAGTTCAACTTCACAGTTCTCTTTTTTCTTCCATACTTGCAAAATGGCATTCAAGAAACATTCCTTTCCTATAACGCTAAATGTAATCTCAACAAATTAAGTGATAACTCCAAACTGGAAAGGGTATCAGATCTCTTAAGGGAGTGATTCTCAACCTTGCCTTGACTGCACATTAAAATCACCTGGGGCACTAAAAATGCACACACCCAGAGATCTGGACTTAATTGGCTTGGGCATCAGTATTTTTTAAAAGTTCCCCAGGTGACTCTAATATGCAGCCAAGGTTGAGAAGCCCTGGTTAGGCACTGGGGAATTTGCTCTCATTCTGCTGTCTTCCTGCAAAGTCCTTTTGTATCTTTTGAGAGGTGACTGCCAGCCTGTTTCAACGATTCTAGTGAGAGGAGTGTGTTTAGACTGTGACACCAAAAGAATGGGTAGCTAAAACAACAGGAATGAATTTTCTCATAATTTTGGAAACTGGGACGTTCAAGACCAAGGTTCTGCTGGGTTCAGACCCTGGTCAGAAGTCTCTTTCCAGTTTGCAGTCAGCTGCTTCTTTCCTATGCCCTCAAAGAGTGAAGAGGGGTAAAAACTCTCTGGTGTTTCTTCATAGAAGGCTGTAAAGCTGTTGGGATTAGGACTCTAACATTAGAACTTCATTTAAACTTTATTACTTCTGTAAAGGCTATATCTACAAGAATAGTCAATTGGGGGTTGGGGCTTCAAATATGAATTTGGCATAGGGGGAGGGGGACACATTCATCCATACAATGAAGTCACAGCTCTTTGGGCTATCAGGCGACTCCAGTTGTTAGAAAGCGCTCCTCTAAATGAAATCCAAATGTATGGCTGAACCGGGGGGTCGTGAGCCCTATCTTAGTAATAAGATGCAGCTGAACTAGAGGGACAGCACTGTGGAGACTTGGCAAAGTCAAGTGGCGTGAGGAGAGAAGCCTTGTGAGAGGAGAGTGCAGGCACAAGAAGAACATGGCATGAGAGGGAAAAAGAATGCACACAGGAAGAATGAGATGGGTGTGTGCAGACCAGAAAGAAGGAGGAAGATGTAGGCACTGTGGGGTGCTTGGCCATAGTTAGGTGGAGAGGAGAGAAGCCACAGCTTTTGGTCCACAGGTAATAGCCCAGGCTGACAAGGAAATGCTTGTCTCTGACGAGAGGGTGGTTTGTTGGAAATCTAAACTTGGTGTTGGCCAGACCTGAATAGAGGGCTCAGTAATATTTGTCCCTGATGAGAGGGTGGCATGTTGGAAACCTGGACTTGGTGTTGGTCTGTTTCATGTTGTTTGATTTGGGGTTCCTGCTACCAGCTTGGAGTTGGGACAGGTGCCAGAAGAGAAGAGGAATCACCATTCTGCTTGGACGCATGTGTGACTGGAAATACATGCAACTTTTGAACCTGGGACCTGGAGACTGGACTGGGGTGAGGCATCCAGGGACCTTGGCAGTCTTGGGGACTTTAGGTCTCTTATCCTCTCATTAACAAATCCTGGTTCTACACAATGGAATATTTCTCATCAATTAAAAATGACAAATTTGATGATTTTATGATAACATGGATGTACTTAGAAGAAATCATATTAGCAGAAACAAGTCAAAAAGAAAAAGACAGAAACCAAATGGTTTCACCAATATATGGGATATAGGGGAAAAATAAACAAAAGCCAAGAGGAAAAGTCAAAACAAGCTAAACATCAAACTGAAGCACACAACTTTGGGTGGGGAGAAGGGGGGATGGTGGGGAGGGTGGGGGGGTGAATCCCTGGGATTACAATGATGTGAAATTTATACATAAATAAAAACAACAACTAATCCTGGTTCTGTTTACCTATTCTTGCACTGCTGATTCATGAGTAGACGGACCTGGTAGTGGCAGGCATAAATACCAACTTTTTCCATGTGAGAAAGTTTAATTTGCTTCTGTTTCTGACCCACTAACACAAATATGTCTCTTTCTTAATTCATTCTATTCTAGTCTTCCTGCTATTGGAATGGTTAACTATTTTGCTAGGTATTTCATATTCACCTTCTCTCTTAAGCCTTGGGAGAATACTACCAGGAAGATACCACTATCCCAATGAACAGATCAGAAGACTGAGGTCAGAAAGGATGAGTAATGTGTCTGAATTCATACAGCTGATGAGTGACAAATGAGAATTAAAACACAGGCCTTTCAGCTTCCTAACATCGTGTTCTTTCCACCATTGCTTTACAGAAGTCATCTCTTCTATATGAAAAACCCTCAGATACAGATGAATAAAGCTGCCTTGAAGGTTTGAAAACCATGTCTGGCTCCTGAACACATGCCTCACCCATCCAAATGCTGCTTGCTGCTTATGTTATTTTGTTATACTTCTGCTACTTGTGCTTTTGCCTTTTCTCTCTCCCTTTCTCACCTTTATTTCATATCTATTCTTCATCTTTGTTTTGATTGACTTCCATTGCCCCATAATTTTATTTTTCCCCGATGTCTTTCCTTAGATGCCTTTAATTTTATAAACTCAGGTATAGCTCAAACGTTAGCATGGATAAGAATCACATGGAAACATTATGCTTCACTATGTGAGTGAAGCACAGGAATTTGCTTTCTAAACAAACTCCTGGTTTTTAGTATGCTTCTGTGGACTCTACTTTGAATGAACCCTTCAGTCTTTCTAACTAACTGATTTGCAGAAAGGGCATCATATCCTTTTTAACTTTTTTCCTTTAGAAGGAAGATCAGCTTGCACTGCCAGTGGCCAAGATTATCACTGGCACAAATAGAAAAATCTTTGAGAAGATAGTATCTCTAGGTCATGGAAGCAGAAAACCATGTTTTTCTAGATGTGATTTTTTTTTTTTTTGAGACTACGTCTCACTATTTTCACCCGTGGTTCACCCGTGGAACCGCAGGTTCACGTTGCCCATGGTACCACAGACTCAAGCAATCCCCAGCCTCAGCTTTCCAGGTAGCTGGGATTACAGGCACACACCACCATGCCCAGCTATTTTTGGGGGACTAGGTTTCACTACATGCCCCCAGCGGGGTGATCCTTGGCCCTGGTCATGGCTTCCTAGGCTGCCACTTACTGGCATGTGCCACCATGCCTGGCCTAAGATGTGATTTTAATTTTGACTTCTTTCCCTCTTCCCTCCTTTTCTTTTGGGGAGTGCTTCTAGATCACTCTCTGATACACTGATACACTCTGAATCACTCCCAGTGAGTGTGTCAGTAATGTTGTCCCACCTATTCCACTGTGGGAATGGACACAGAATGCAGAAGTCATCCAGAATGTGAACACCATTTCCCTGGACACAGTGATTAGTCCAGCTTGTTTTTCAGCACATGACCCATGAAGAACTAGTCCTTCAGAACTGCTATAAATGCTGAGAGAAGGGAGGGATTCTTTTCTGTGTTATTGTTGACTGTTGGGATGTATGTGCCTGGAGATGCTATGGACATCCTTGTCTTTACATGAAGGAACCTACCCAGAAATGAAGCCAAGACAGAAAAATAAAGCCTGAAGATGGAGGAAGTTCTGAAGGTATTGCAGCTAGTTTTACTGGTCTGTTTCTCCCTTAGATTGTCCATTCTCTTGAGTTCATAAATATTGTCTGGTTTGAGCTTGTTT
This sequence comes from Uropsilus gracilis, assembly GCA_004024945.1. Classification (NCBI taxonomy): domain Eukaryota; kingdom Metazoa; phylum Chordata; class Mammalia; order Eulipotyphla; family Talpidae; genus Uropsilus; species Uropsilus gracilis. Next base: position 50,430 of record PVHY01005897.1, on the reverse strand, counting down.
GAGTTAAGTTTTGCTTCTCACATCCAGAGAGATTTAAACTATGAAACATGTCCATCATCATGGCAAGTTCAACACTTGCTCAACATTGCAGCCCAATGCTTAGCAACCAATGTCTGCTCATGAAACACCAATGAGTGAACAGAGAGCTTTCACCATGTAAACAACTTCCCTGAGTCTCAAAATTCACTAAAACATAACAATTCTTTCAGATAACTTCATTTACAAAGCACTTTAGAATCGATCATTTTCAGTTTCTGGACTGGAGCAAATATTGGGATGAGAATAGTGATTAAGAATCTGGGCTCAGGCCGGACATGCTGACGTGTGCTTGTAAATGACAGCTTATGGAGTGGTGGCTGGGTCTGGGAATCATGGTTCGAGTCCCACTCAGGGCAACACAACAAACCCTAGTCCCAAAAAATAGCTGGTTGTGGTGGAGCTTACCTGTAGTCCTAGCTACCTGGGAAGCTGAGGCTGGGGATTGTTGAGTCCATGGTGCGTACCATGGGTAACATGAGCCTGTAGTTTCATGGGCAAAAATAGTGAGACCTAGTCTCAAAAAAAAAAAAAAAAAATCTGGGTTCAACTTGAGCAGATTTAGGTTCAAATTATGACTTGAAAAGTTGCTGTAAAAGGTTAAAAGGTTGCTATTAATGTGTAAATTTAATTCCATCCATAAAGTTTCATCTATAAACATTATGTATGAAGCAGTTATCACTGTGATCAGCTATATTCCTTATCTTTTCTCTTTTTCTCATAATTGGACTTGCTTCTCTTGCCAGTTGCAGGGAGGGCTAATAATAGCACCTTTTTCCTAGCAGGGTTATATTAACTCTACTTGGAATTCAGATTGTGTGCAAAAACTGACACAGGTAGAAGGATTTTGGGTTTCTGGTCACCAGAACTGTGAGAAAATAAACAGTTGTTTTTTGTAGCCACCATATTGTGATCATTTGTTACAGCAACTGCAGGAATATAGCATAAATACATTTGTCAAATATATTGAACATCTGTCTAACCAGGAGATGTAAAGGACAAAAATTTCTTTGTCTTTACATAGATTATTTGGCCCTTTTTTTTTTTTTTTTTTTTTTTTTTTTTTTTTTTTTTTTTTTTTTTTTTTTTTTTTGAGACTAGATCTCGCTATTATTGCCTGTGGAACTGTAGGCTCACGTTGCCCGTGGTACTACCACTCAAGCAATCCCCAGCCTCAGCTTCCCAGGTAGCTAGAATTACGGGTGCACGCCACCACGCCCACCTATTTTGGGGGGACTTGGTCTCTCTTTGTTGCCCCAGACGGGACTTGAACCGCGATCCCTAGACCCAGCCACGACTCTATTAGCTGTTGCTTACAGGCACGTGCCACCATGCCCAGCTTTATATGGCCCTTTTCTAACCTGCTAAATTGCTAAAAATACCAAGAAGAACTGTTAATGGGCAGATTCACCTGCTCCTCTGGGATCCTCCCTTGTGTAATTGACACCTGGAAGGATCTGCTGGTGATGCAATTCTTATTGTCCCTGGATCAGAGATCCAATCTCTGAACCTCCATTTCTTCTGAAGGAGAACTGAAAGCTTGTAGCTAGTTGCAGATGGTTAGCCCTCCCTGCTCATTTCTGCTTTCTCCAGGAGCAGGACAATGATTCATTTACAAAGATACAGTGCCCTTCACTCTTTATTTCCCTTTCTTGGGGTAAAGATTGAGGAAAGTCAAAACTCTTGGAGAAAAAAATCAAGGCTGTTGCGAAAATCTTCTTTCTTCTATTCTCCTTCGTCAAGGCAGTGACCATTTTTATTTTTCTCATACTTTGAAATCTTGTACAAATGTCTATAAAAACAATTCAGACAAGAATGTAGATAAAATAACTTATTCTTCTTTCCTCATCTTCACACTTTACTCCCTTCTACATTCATATTTAACCACTTTTAAAAGTTTGATATTTCTTTTCAGAGATTTGAATGCTGCATTGGCATATAACTGCTTGTGTGTCCACTGCACAGGTTTAGACACAGGGACTTTGGATTTTATTTAATTAATAATATTGGAGAATGATTAAATGCTGTATCAAAGCAACTCCATTACACCAAAATTAGAGTCATGGTTGGGAAAAAGGGAAAAACAGATACTTGCCTAGGAAATATTCATTATTTAAGATTTTATCCCCTAGGAAATAAATCGTTAGTTTGAAACCCAGACTTCTGTGAATTCTACTGGTCTATGAACGAGAAGAGGAAAATTTAATTTAGCATTTTTCCCTTGTTCAAAGACAATGCAGTGGTTTTTCTTGTACCTTCCTCATGAGGCTCCTTCATTTCTCTTCTGGCCAGCGCACCTACAATAGAGTTGCAACATAACTCAGCTGGGGACATGCTGTACCTGGAAATGCAAGAAAGAGACTCAACCTAAGGGTTTTTTGTTTTTGTTTTTTGAGACTAGGTCTCGCTATTTTTGCCCATGGAACCTCAGGCTCTTGTTGTCCGGGGTACCACCGACTCAAGCGATCCCCAGCCTCAGCTTCCCAGGTAGCTGGGATTACAGGCACGCGCCACCATGCCCAGCTATTTTTTTGGAACTGGATCTCACTACGGGCCACAGACAGGACTCGAACCATGATCCCTAGCCCCAGCTACTTCATAAGCTTTGAAGGCATGTGCCCAGCCTCAACCTAAGGGTTCTGAAGGTCTAACTAGAAAGTATTTGTAGGTGCTGGGGGGAGCATAATAGGAACTGTTTCTGATTCTACTCCATCAATCACAATATTTGGGAGAACTTTATTGACTTGCAGGGACTCCTCTGAAATAATAGATTTAACACTCTGACAAGTATCAAAAAATGCTGGGAACTATTACCAGTATGGACCCCTGAAACATGGGAAAACATGCTAAGAGAAGTTAAAATACCAGAATTGCTATAGCAGACAATGGAGATAAGGATTAAAAGTTTCAGTGAAATGGTCATGTTGTAGTGGACCTATATATATGGCTAAAAGACAAACCTGATGAGTAAAATGTGCCATTGATAACCAACGCATTGATAAAAGGAATACTGGCATCACTAACCATTTTAGTGAGGAAATCTTCACAAGACAGGGTTAATAGTAGACAAGGCCATTACAGAATTGGCAGTGGGGACTCCAGAACAATCAAGAGTAAGTACTGACACATAACTACTAGTAGCTAGGTAGATCTAATTTTCCTAATGAGTGGCAGTCACAGTGGCCAAGGGGCCTTGACTTGCAGAGGCTAATGGAGATGAGTAATGGAGAGGACTGTGTTGATAGGGGGAAAATAAATGGACACTCAAGGGTTCAATTTAGCTTGTACAATCAGAATAAATCAATGATTTATTCTGGCCACATGGTTGGGGCAATTATTTGAATAAAATGTTATGATCCCTGGTTTGGAACTGGATTTGAAATAGTTTTCAGGTACAGAAAGCTTTGACTGAATAGTCATTTGTAATTAGGTGCCCCAAACATTTTGGAGCCATAGGAAACAAAGGTCTGAGTTAATTCTGATATTCAGAGAACCAAAACATCATTATTGTCTCTGGTTAGCGTGAATGCTTACAGGGTCCTAGCAAAAGTTCTCCTTGCAGAGGACGTATGAGATCTGATTCACCAACTGATTTACTGCTGATTCACCAGTAGACATTTTCATGATCCTCAAATATGTAATTGATAGCGACTTATATAGTAGTTGACATACCCACTACTCTGAGTACTTGGCATTAAGGCAAGACCTTTCTTTGTGGGAATGGCCAGATAGAAGTCATTCCCTCCCCCTAATTCTAAGTACAAAACCAATAACATAACATATAACTGCAGAATAGGGAGATGGCCAAAATTAGTTACACTTCTAAGGACCTAAAGGTGCAGAGATGGTGGACTTTATCAACATCTCCATTTAATTTGCCAATCTGGTCCCCAGAAAAGCCAGATGGATCTTGGAAAATGACAGTTTATTTCAAACTTTTATAAGTTGTCCCCCTAGTTGTAGCCACAGTATTAGGTAGGATCCATTTCTTTGCTAGAGTGGGTCAATGTGCTTTCATGTACATGCTGCATGGGTATTGACTCAGTAAAGTCATTCCTCTTATCAAAAAATAGCATCAGGACCAGCTGCTTTTACATGGCATAGATAATAATTCATTTTTCAAGTTTTGTTCCAATGTGGTGTTAATTCCTTGTTTTTGGTAATAATATAATTCAAAGAGATCTGACCCCTCTGGATGGCCCATTGCTCCTCAATACTTCACATTGATTTACTACATTAATGATACTATGCTAATCAGTCTAATGAATAAGCAGTGGTTAGCCTCTTGGAGGACTTGGTAGGACATGTATGTTCCATGGGAGATAAACTCTATGCAGACACAAAAGTAGAATTTTATAGTCTTATATCAATGGTATGCCAAAGATATCAAAAACAAAAAATAAAAAGCAAATCATTGTATCTTGTATCTCCCACAGGAGAAAGAAGTCTTGTCTTTGTTCTAAAACCAGCATAGTCTACACAAGAAAATACTTCTCTAACTCATATAGCAGTGACCAGATATGTTGCCAGCTTTGAGTAGGTCCTAGCACAGGAAAGAGCTCTGCAGCTACAATGCAAGACACCATGATGTGTGGGTCATAGACCCTGCAGGTCCTACGCTACTAGAGATCTTAATGGTAGGAAATGATGCCATGTAGCCATATGACTTGTGGCAAACCCACCCCATTCTGGAGCAAAGAGAATGACATAAAGAAAAAAACTGCTGACATTTTAATGGGATTGGTATGAAATGCCTTGGCCATGAGATACCAAATGACCAGAACTGTCCATCAAAAACTGGATTGTTATAGATCCCTCACGTCATAAGGTCACTTGAGCCTGGTAGCAGTGATTATAAAATGAGCATGAACTTCAAGCATGCGAAGAACTAGAAGAGCAAAAATAAGCTGCACCAGCTTGTAGTCAGGACCTTCATTACTGTGCACCAGTCTCTCCCTTACCTCGCTATGATCATACTAACAACTAAAGAGCAAACACTTTAAGCTTAGCTGACAAATAGAACAACTTAGTATGTGGGTGCTTAAAAATGGAAGCAGCTGCACTACAATCTCATTCTGAGATGACCTTGAAAACCAGTAGTGAAGAAAATTGTCCAAATGCATGGAGTTTTGGGTGATGCACTTATTTTCACTTTAGATATAGTGTAGCCTCAGGCCACTTATTTCACAGACTCATAATCCAGTGTCCATGAGAGAGTGAAATTGAAAGAATGGAATTAGGTAGGAGATGAACATATGGGAGTGGGAACAAAGTGTAAAAATCTTTGTATCATATGTTAGTTCCCACCAGAAAGCATCCACCACAAAGAAAGATCTAAATAGCTAAGCAGATAAGATTACTCCACCAGACCCTGTCACCAGCTGCCCAGTGCTGGCTCAATGTGGTAGTGAGTGTAGTGGGCAAATGGATGTCGTGCGCTGTCCTGTCGGATTTACCACTTACCAAGTTGATTAAATTATGGCTGTACAGTGCTTGAAAATTAGTTAACTGGCAGTGGTTTCATTGATCAGCACATGGTTTTACTTGATGAAACCCTGGGTCAGATAGAAAGCACTTCATTAGTTAGGAAGGACTCAGCAAACAGCAGGAGTTCCACGTCTGGGTCAGTTCCCCTGGCTTCCCAACCCCCTACAGGTTCTGCTACACAGTTGGATGCTGCATATACAGTGAGTTTATGCCATAACAGAGGAACCCTGAGCTCAGAAACCTAAACTTTTATGGTGGGCAGGGGAGTAGACAACCTCTCTGACATTCGCCTTGGGAGGAGACATAATCTTTACGACACCACATGGTCAGCAAACTCACTAGCACTCTGGAGGAAATTACTCTCCCAGCTCTTTGTTATACAAAAATTCTTGAAAAGATTATCTAGAACTAAAGTCCATTTAATGCTTCAACTCACAAACTGTGCAGCAATTATTCACCAGGAAGATTATTCACCAGCTCTACTCAGAAACAATAAGACATATCAAAAAGACATGGAAGCAGCTTGAGGGATACATACTGACAAAATTAGGAAGAATTTGATCAAGAGAATAATTAGTGAGTATAGGACTATAATGCCTTGAAAAATAGAAAATTATGACTATATATGTATTAATAAATCATTTTTCTCTTTCTCCCTTTTTTCTTTATTTGGGTTTCCTTCATTGCTGTTTTGTGGACTTGATACTCTAATAATATAGTCACTCATAAATCTTGACTTCAGGCTTGACTTTTTAATGATGATATCCAATGTCCTATAGTCCACTGTGCTTGCTATCTTTTTATCTGTAGTTGAGCTTTATCTATATTAGATAGTAATCCCTTGTAATTTTGAGACTTATTCCCTGGTCATCTATCCGCTACATTGTATAAAATATACTTTCCTAAACACAAAGTCTGAATTTAAAGATAATCCAATCATTTACTTTTTAGATTTTTTTTTTGCCTTGATGCATGTTCTGAAGTTTTGCATAAGAAACCCTTCCACATATCTAGGTAAAAAATGCATTCTTTTATTTTTATTCTATTAATTTATAGCTGTAACATTCATATTTATTCTTACGTCTACTTTGCATTTTATACAAATATCCAGTTTTTCTTGTATACATACAGCCATTTGTATACTAGTGCTTGCTAAGTTCTAGCATAAAGATATCCCTGCACTCACTTTTGGCCATTTTGTCTCTGTTCTTGAGTCAAACCACCCAATACTGTGGCAACTTTGTTCTGTGTTCAATTACCTTCACTGGAAGTATATTCCCTATAATTATCTTTTCTGTATAGTTCTGGTTGAGTATTGATTATGAGAGATATTTCAGGTGGTATTTGAGAGATAGCTACTTTCCTTTTTTCTGTTTTTTTTTCCTTTTTCTCTTTCTTTGTAATGCTCTGAAGTCAGTGGAAAATGCCAGAACAAAGACAACTTACACACATTGTGACTAATCTACAAGTTTACTTTATTGGGTCAGCCCAGGCATGCAGTTTCTCCTCTTGCTGATCACTAATATCATTGATATTAATAGTGGAAAAGCAGATGTTATTTCCAGTGGGTCTCAGTTTATCCTTACTGGTTCCAATTTATGTGTTTCCATCAACATCTAGCTTTCCTTTCCAACTGCTGATCATCTCTCCTGTAATGACTTCATGATTATAGGTTGGGTATGGTGGCACATGCCTGTAGGTGGCAGCCTAGAAAGCCATGGCCTGGGCCAGGGATGATTGTGGTTTGAGTCCCGCCGGGGGCATATAGCGAGACCTAGTCCCCCCAAAAAATAACTGGGCGTGGTGGCTCATGCCTGTAATCCCAGCTACCTGGGAAGCTGAGGATGGGGATTGCTTGACTCTGTGGTGCCCTGGGCAACGTGAGTCTGTGGTTCCATGGGCAAAAATAGTGAGACCTAGTCCCAAAACAAACAAACAAAAGACTTTAGGATTGTCAATATACACAGAGGCAGGAACTTTGTATAGAGTTTCCCACTATTTCCCATAATAACATTGAATCCAATGCTATGATGGATCCATTCTATTCAACTAAATAGAGGTTCTGTATCTCTTCTCAATTCCTCATTCACATAAATATTATTCTGCTCTTTATCATATTGATTTTCATATTGCAATTTTTTCTATTTTAAAAAGTCAATATAGATGTTTGAGGACATTTTTTCATATGAACTTTAGAATATAAGCCTTCTCACAAAATTTAATGAACTTTGATGAATTTTGATGAACTGTACTAATTTGTTGATTGATTTGAGGGAAAATGATCTCTTTAAAATATGAAGGTTGAGGACATGAAATCTGATGATTTCATCTATTATAATATTATATCTGTCTCTTTTAGAAAGACTCAAAAATTTCTCCCATAGCAGTTTTGTTTTTCTTTAGTCAAATGGTTAATTTTGCCACAATATCTTGGCTACTTTTGATTTAGTACAGTTATACTTCCATCAATCTTGCCATAATTCTGGATGAGCTCTGGTAACTTATTTATTTCACATGTATATTTCCAATAGATGATCATATCCTGTACAAAATGACAGGTATATATTCTCCTTTTGAAATTCCATAACTCTAACCTTGTTGTTGTTGTTTATTATAGAGCTAGCTAGCACCAATAGTACAATATTAAAAAGAAATGGTGGCAGCCTGCTTTGTATTATATATATTTGGGCACCATTTTGTAGCAAAGGTATCACTAGACTTCCAGGGAAGCTGATATGATTAGAGTGAAACTTACAAGACAGACTATCACCACTACTGTTTAACATAACCATATGCTGTGCTCTTTCAAGTCTTGCATCTATGAACATACTGTGTTTTCTGCCTGGAGTTGCTTTTCACTTGCCTTGATTTGACTAATATGGACTCACCTACAAGACTCAGTTCAGATGGCATTGCTTTCAGGGAACCAAATCTGAATTCTTAGTTTGAGCTAGATACTTTTCTTCTGAATGTCCATAATACTGTATGTAAACCTCTATTACAGTCCTTCATTTTTTAGGCATCTGTTTTCCCTGTCAGACTGTAAGTTATTTGATGTCAGGGATTGTACATTACTAATCTTCTATCATTCATTCCATGATTTTTTTTTACTGTATTCAAACTGAACTGAGCCAAATAAAGGAATCACACATGACAGCATGAAACATTCTACAATCACCCATTTCATCCAGCAATCATCACAGAGGTAGGAAGTGTCCATATTGGAAAATTTTGAAAAAAAAGAAAAGAAAAAAAAAAAAAAAAAAAAAAAAAAGGGAAAAAAAAGATCCCGTGGTAGGGAAAAAACAAAAAAAAAAAGAAAAAAAAAAAAAAAAAAAAAATTTTAATATAAAAAAAAAAAAAGAGAAGAAAATTAATAAAAAAAAAAAAAAAAAAAAAAAAAAAAAAAAAAAAAAAAAAAAAAAAAAAAAACAAGAACAGGGACACAAATGTTCCCTTGTTAGGGAATAGCTACACAAAGAGTGACAGTCATACTGTAAAATACAATGTCATTTTTAAAAGAGAGTGAGGGCTTGATATTACTAACACAGAAACAGGTATTCAACAAAATATATTCAGATTTTTAAAAAAGAATACGAGGCTAAGAGTGATATATGAAATAATTATATAAATAAAATACAAGAAAGGCATAAAAAGAAAAAGCCTCCTTTATCCACACTTCTCCCCTACTACTTAGTAGTTGATAGTAGCTGCTGAAATTTTTATGCTTGGCATCCCAGCAGCCACTATAGGATCACAGAGATTTGGTCAACATGCTGAAGGCGATGGAGAAGAAAGATTGGAAAGCCTCAACCTTTATTTATACCACGAGCTTCCAGGCCAATTGGAAACCAGGTTGTTGTCAATTGAGGAAGAATTGTCCTAATGGTTAAGTCACCATTAATTGAGTCTTCCGTCGTTGATGACCAAAATTATCCCATTTGCTAAAATGGTTATGTGGTGTCTTAGCAATACCATTTGAGCACTCCCCTTTGCTTTGGATATGTTAATTGCAAAATGTTTAACATGTATATGCTTGTTCTTTTCCATAACTACCTTTTTGGCTTTTCTTTTACTCCTATGCTCTTTGCAAGTTTTATTCCTTTAACTTTGTATCATGTGCACAGAGAAAGCAGGAAAGTAAACATTATGTAAGGTCTATGATTCTCACTAGAATCAGACTTGTCTCTGCTTCTCTTTCCCCTTGGCTAGTATAACTCTTATACATATTTATAAAGTGCAAATAGCATAGATACTAAACACCGATGAACTGGAATATGTTGAGGTCACACATACTACCTGAGACTTTAGCTAATCTGAGTACCACACTGTGCTTGAAATCTCTCTTCTGATTCTGATAATTCATACAGATGAAATTTGTCTTGTATAGTCAAATGGAAAGAACTCGGTCTAAGAAGCATTTATGTACCCAGTAAGAGCTGAGGATAAACGAGTCAGAAGTGGTGACATGGGCACAGGGATTGAGTAGAATTGACTGATGATGTCGTTTTGAAGTCATTATAAGAGGTAAACACTAAGTCCTTTCATAAATGCTTTACTCTATTAAAGAAGTTTGGCTAGAACTTCAGAGAACTGAGTCCTCACCCATCAATTAATATTTCCTTGACCTTTGAAATTTTACTTCTTTCAGTCTCCTCACTTAGAAAGTGGAATAATGGAATTGTTTTGAGACTCAAAGGAACTTACACATAATAAATTACTTAGAAAAAGAGAAGATTTGCCCAGTTGGGTTGAGGGGCATTGGAAGTCCCCCTGGACTACCTGGGCCCAGAGGAGAGCCCCCAGCACACCTCCACAGTGGCGTAAACTGCAAGTAGGGGAGGGGATAGTGTGAGCTTTATGACATTGGATCTAAGGGTCATGGGGTCTTGGGGTTTAGGAGTCTTGGGCTAGGGGACCAGGCCTCTTCCCTTAAGTGGGGGCTGTGGTGTGACTGGGCAGCCTCTGCCAGTCCTTAGCTGGGAGAGAGGATTAGTAGGCCCCACCTTCCAGACCTGGTCTTGATCTAAGCTGGGCTGGGAGCTGGAAGGCCAGCACCTTTGGAGAGCACCCCAATATACACACATACACACACCCCTTCACCACAGTCCGGGCTTCAGGTGGGGGTGGAGGTAGGGTAAATCCTGCACCACCAGGGCCTCAGGATCTCAGGTTTTAGGGGTTTTAGGGTGGGAAGACCTGGCCTCCACCCTTTTGGTGTGGGACAGCCTCTGTTAGAGGTTCTGAGCTGGGAGAAGGGATTAGTAGGCTTTGCCTTCCAGGCCTATCCCTGAGCCTTGTTGGGTTGGAGGTAGGAGATGAGGCCCTTTTAGACAGCTTGTGCCCTTGGAGAGGACCTCCAGCACAACCCTGCCACAGCCTAGGCCACTGGCAGGGATGGGGGATAGGGTGACTCCTATGTCACTGGGGTCTCAGGGTCTCAGGTCCAGGGTTCTCAGGCTGAGGGAACCAGCCTCTGCCTCCATGTGGGCCTGGGGTGGGGGTTGAGCACCTCTGCCAGGGTTCAGGGGGTCCCCCTCTGGTTTGCTTCAACCTCAATCAGACCTGCACTAGGAATGAAAAAACTAGTTCTCTAAGCAGAGGAAAGGGAGTAATAGTGGCCTTGGATGCACTCACCACCTGGGAAGGACCCAGAGCATGTTCAGAACCACTGAGAGAAGACCGTGAGACCAGTAATTGTGGTCACCTGTCACAGATTTCCACCTGCATCACCTCCAGAGCTAGGTGACCAAACCCTTGGTCCAGAGTTTTGTGCAATATGAGTGAGGTTCCCTCCTTTACCAACCACTAGGAGAAGAAAGTCACAGAGATATGGCTGTGACCCCATGGCAGAACTGCTAACATGAGAGAGGATAAGAGCTGGACCAATTACCTGGAGAAGTTTGTCCCTGGTAGCGAACTTCTCCACTGTCAGTGGTTGGGAGTTGGGCTCCCAACCCAAGAATTCAGAACTATATGACACAGAAGCAGTACCATGTGACGGGCATGGAGAAAGGAGCCTGGAGAACTGCACCACATAACTGCCCTACAAGAGGTTCCTGACATGCTCAGCCTGACCCACCCTCCTCAGTTACTCCTGGAGATGTGAGCAGTCTGGTCTGTTTTGATCCAGAAGTGCAGGTCCTCACCCAGGAAAAAAGAACGTTGTTCCAGAAAAAAAAAAAAAAAACACCTTTGGGCCAAGCATGGACCAATCACTTGCAGAGGGAGGAGTTGGAGTGACTGGGGAAAGGGAGAGGGGGAAGTAGGGTAAGGGAATAAGGTACAATGTGGAAGGAAGGGCCATACTTAAGGGAGACAATAACCATACAAATATGTCCAAAGTTGTATGAAAATTACAAAATAAAAATTATTTCAGCAAAAGAAAAAGAATATTCGATTGGAGATTTCATATGGATGTATGAGTCACTAATGGATTCAAAGGAGAGATTTTCATTATCATGCAGGTATTATGCATATACTCCTAGTTCCAACTTCCCACTTCACTCCCCACATATAACACTTACACTAGTGGATTAAAGCCTATTTAGCCTCTGTGAGTCAGAGAATCTCCTTTTGAGTTCTACTTTTTACCACTTGCTACCTTTTTGCATGATCTTAGACAAGTTATACTTCTTTTCTTTTCTTTGTGAGTCAACATCTTCTCTTCTCTTCTTCTTTCTTTTCCCTTCAGAGGGAAGATATCATACTTCAAAAGAACTAAATCCTTGGAGTTATTGAAATGATTTTTGGAATGATTTCCCAGCTCTCCTTAACAGAACCAGGGGTGGGGCCAGGCATGGTGGCACATGCCTTTAATCTCAGTAGGAAGCGAGGCCAAGACTAAGAATCACTTGAGTCCATGGGTTTGAGACCCACTCTGGGCAACAAAGCAAGATCTAGTCTCAAAAAAAAAAAAAAAAAAAAAAAAGCCCTGAGATGAATGGAATTATAAATAGTAAAAACTTCTGTGATCTGAGTCAAGCAACCATTGAGTATCAGAGCTTCAAAATCTGTGCCACCAAAGATCAAGATTTCCAAACAACCGGAGATTTTCTGTCTTTAGATATTCTCTTGTTATCTTAGTAAATAATATTCAATTCTAATTCCTCAATTTCTTACAGATATTGGATTACCATTAAGTCCAGTAATTTTAATCCAAAGTTCAACAATTCTTTTTATGACATATTTTATCAGGTTCACATAAAATCTGTCATTAACATTCAAATTAATATAACATACATGAGCATAATTTCAGAAAACAACACAATGCTTAATTATCATACAAAGGAGTACTGAAAGCAAAGATGATTATAATAGAATATATGTACTTCATTATATAAATTTCTCTGTGTGACCAGTAGGCATGCTATCCCTTTCAGATGCGTACACCTATATGTGGACTCAATGCAAATGAGGCTGCTATAAATGTAGACTGACACAGGTGTGTTAAATTGGAGACTCAAAAACCATATGTAACATCGCTACTCACGATGTAATTTTTCTCCATGTTGAACAACTTATGGTACATTTCTTACAAAATATTCCTAGAAAATTTGGATATGTTAAACATATGCAGAAAATATTTGCAATATGTAAAATGAAATTAGGTCCTAAGTTCAGATACTCAAAACAACATTTTCCCCCTAAATATCAACCTCACTGGATATGGGAAAACATGAAGGACTACCCCTCTGTATTTGAAGAAGCGCTGTATTTCTAACACCAACCGGTTAAATACTAGTTGTACTGAAACCCAGTTTGTGCACAGGCACTAAAATTCACTAAAACCAGGTGCTCTCACACACAGGACACCCCAAAACTAAACAAGGACTGAAACTAGGTACAAACACAGAGTACACACAGGCAGGGCACCCAAAACGCTGAAGCTGGGTAGCAAACTCAGGCACCAAAACTAACTGAAACTGGGTGTACAAACAGGGCTTCCCAAAACTAGACAGATACACAAATACAAGTGCAGGTACAAAGGGCTGTAGCCGAATCAAGGGACAGTATCCATACAGGTCACTGTCTGTGGGTTCTTCCACCCCCACACACTATTGCAAGATACCTAATGATTTAACAATCACGAGTTTCATTCAAGGGAAACAAAGATAATGTAGTCACAGGTTCTGGCTGCCTCACCCAGTCAGTGTCCACCAGTCCAAGTCAATAAGCTGTCACCAAGAGTGCCGAGGACAACAGTGATACTCAGGTGTGGTCACCAGGAGTGTACCGCTAACAGACAGCTAGAGACACCAGGTCTAGGGCCTTTGGTGCTTCTGTCAGGCAATGTCAGAGAAAGGACCAGATGCCTGGTTTCTGCAAAGGTCTTGGCTTCTCTTCCTCAACAGTCAAGTGACTGCTGGTCTTCTTTTCTTCTCCAGAGGCCAGAAATGGAGGCCTTCTTTTCTCTCTCAGGTCTGAACCAGTTCTATCATACAAGCTTTCTGAGGATTCCTTGCAGTTCCTTCTCTGAATGCCTTCTCTGGATCTGCATGCAAGATCTTTCTGAGGCTCCTTCTCTGGGTTCTCTCCCCTGCAAGTTCCTTTGTCCTCCCTCCTCTCTTGGAGACCCTGGCTTTAATCCACCCTCTGGCTGCCCACCTTAGAGTCACTCTTAAAGGGTCATCAGTTAATAATTAGGAGTTACAGCCTACAGTCCTTGACTGGATTTAAATCAAGACCACCACACTTGTCACTAAATCCTGCCTGTTAAGAGGACCCAGCTACTGTGACACTTAAAAACCTTCCCAGAAACATTTAAAATGCTTACCATTATATACTCCTATTGATAAATATGGCCATATGTCTAATCCATGCTTGTTGATTAGGAGGATGAATGAATATATAAATATCTTACTGAAATAACTTTAACTTTTGATTGCAAGTAGTAGGTAGGAAACAGAAGTAACTAAATGTATAAAAGTTTATAACATTTTTCTTTAACTAGGGAGCTCAGCTAAGTGGTCCAGGTTTGATACTAATATTCAGAAGAGACGGGGAGACAGAGAGAGATACTTTGCTATCTTCTAAAACCATCATGATGACTCATCTACATGATATAATCTAACTTTATTTACCTCTTAGATCTCCAAATATTGTCACATTGGAGGTTAGGTCAATATATAATTTTTTGAGAAGGGGATAAAAACATTCAGCTAATAATATTCTGTCTAGAGTAGCTCAAAGGTATGTCCAAAATACTTTCATTCTATTTCATCAGTTCCCTCCCCAAACATAACTTGTTCAAGTACCAACTCTAAAGTTTGAAGTCCAAACAGTCACCTAAATATCTAAATATAGGTGAAACTTGAGGTATGATTTATCCTGAGAAAAATTCTCCAGCTCTAAAACTGTGAAACCAGACAAGTTATGTGCTTCCAAAATAGAATATTGAGACAGCAGGACAAGCATAGACTAGACATTCCCATCCTACAAGATTGAAGTAGGAAAGAAGAGAAAGGCAATGGGACTCAGATAAGACCAAATCCTAGAAAGGTAGATCCCATCAGACCTTACATTTTGAAAATAATTATTTTTGGTTTGGTGCACTGTCTTGTAGACCCACTGGGACAGCAATTCTCAGGACTCTGTGGAGCAGTCTTTCTGTGTCTGAGGCTGTGTAGGGCTCCAGTTGCCACCTAAGATTCTGCTGGATTGTGGCCCTGACCTCAGCTCTGCAGTGTGGCCCTAGCCCACGATTCTGCTGCATGTGGTCCTACTTCCAAGGCATTCATCAGAGACCATCTGGCTTGTTTAAATCTAGGCAGTGTTCCTGCTGATCTTTGAATCACTTTTGGGTCATTTTCTTCTTCTTGAAAAATAGCACATATTCGAGTTAAATAACACCATCATCCAGTTCTATCATATCCATGAATTACCAGACTTCCTTTATTTCATGCCTTTTTCAGCTTCTCCAGTTCAAACTGGCAGTGTATCTGCTCCTATAATTCTATAAATTCTTTTATCAGTGAAAGTTTAGTCACACTTTTGGAATTCTCACCAATATACACTTTCTTATTTTTTGCAACGTGGGTAGGTTGGGAGTTTTTCAAATCTTAAAGCGCCAGTTGCTTTTAATGAACAATTCCTTCAATTCATTTCTATTTGCTTGCATTTAATCATAAACAGTCAGGAGGAACCAAGAAAATCCTTCAACACTTTGCTTAGAAATCTCACCAGCTAAATATATAATTTTATCATTCGCAAGTTCTACCTTCCACAAAACATGAACACAGTTCAGCCAAGCTCTTTGCCATTTCATAAAGATTAATGTCTCTAGTTTCCAATAACATGTTCCTCATTTACATTTGAGACCTCACCATATGACCTTTAATGTCCATATTTTTACCAGTAGTTGTCATGATTATTTTTATATTGTTTATTAAAGTGGAAACTTTCATTTCAGGTCTCTGTTTCTCTTTTTGAATTCACACCAAAGTTGTCCTTAATGTCCGTATTCGCACTATGCATCTCAAAACTTTTCTAGACTCTATTCATATCAAATTCCAAAGCAAATTTCATATATTTAGATATTTTTTACAACAATACACCATTTCTCTGTGCCAAAATATGTCTTAGCACAGGCTGCGATAGCAAGATACCATAGCATGGGTGGCTTAGACTATAAAAATGTATGGTTTGCATTTTTAGAGGCTGGGAAGTCCAAGGTCAGGGTGTCAGTCACTTGGGTTTATGGAGATATTCCTCACAGATAGCTTAGAAACAGTGGCTTTTTTGTCCTACCATCACATGATCTTTCTTGGTATGAAGACTGGGAGGTTTGAGGCTGATGGTGGGAGAGCAATCACTTTACCTTCTTCAAAAGTCCCTAATCTCATCATGAGAACCCCACCTTCATCTTAATCTACCCCTCATTTCCTCCCAAAGTTTCCATCTCCAAATATCATCACTTTGGGTGTGAGGACACCAATATATGAATTTTAAGACACACTTTGTTTTTTAGTTAAGATTTTTTAAATGTAAAATTTCTGCTAACAAAGTCTTGTTTTTTCCCCCACTTTATAAGACTAGCAAAAAATTTGTCAATGCTGTTGATATTTTCAATAAAATAACTCTAGATTTTATTGTTTAATCTCTATTTAATTTTCACTCTAACCTATATCATTTCCTTAGTTCTGCTTGCATTGGTTTTAGTTTGCTCTTGCGTTTCCTAGTTCCTTATGGTACAATGTTAGATTAATGAATTCAGTTCTTTTTTAATATAGATATTTAAGCTATAAGTTTCTCACCAGGTACTATTTTCATTGCTTCTCTTAAGATTTGTTATGTTGTGCTTTAGTTTTCATTCATCTCAAAGTATTTTCTAATTTCCTTTGTGATTTGTTTCTTTGACCCTTTGATTATTTATGACTGTGCTTAATCACCATGTACTTGTGTATTTTCCAAATTTTCTTCTGTTGCTAATTTCTAATTTTATTATTCTCTAAAGGGAGAAAATCCTTCATGGAATTTAAATCTTGTAATATTTACTGACACTTCTTTTGTGGTCTAACATATGTTTATCCTAGTAAATGTTCTATGTGTACTTGAGAAGAAAATGTGTTTTGTAGTTGTCGAATGGAGTGTTCTATAGGTCTCTGCTAATTGATTTAGGTGCCATTCAAATCCTTCATTTGCTTGATGATTTTCTGTCTAGTTTTTCACCCATCATTGAAAGTGAAATGTTGAAATATCCAATTATTACTGTTGAATTACCTATTTTCCCCTTCAATTCTGTTTTTTAACATTACCCTTGCACAGAACCATACTTGTCTCCTTTGTATTATTCCAATCTTACTAGAGGTGCTGCTGAATTGAGCACGTTGTGATCTAAGGTTGTCATTAAAGCTTTTATTCTGACTCCAGTGTGAAAAATGAAATAAATAGGTCAATCTGGAGGTGAAAAAAATGAAAGAAATGATGCTGAAACCTATCAGATAAAAAATGATAGTGGTCTAAACCAGAGTTCAGTATTAGCATATCAGAGAAGAGATAAAGACAAACTAATAAATTTGAAGGATATTAAGAGATGTTAATTAGTTTCTGTGGATGAATGTATGGTTAAACAAAAGACAAAAGTAAAAATTGATAAATTATCTGCATCAATTAACTGAGGGAGCTATTAGTCATAGAGATTACATTGAAATGAGAGTTTTGGCGGAAAAATACAAGCTCAATTATATACAATTTGAATTTGTGAAGCTTGTACAATCTTTACATGGAGATAGGAATTGTTAAGCAGAGAGTGGGACTTCTGTATTTGGAACTTAACTGAGCAATATGGACTATATGAGTAAGGAAAGTGATTACTGGACCAGGCATGGTGGTGCATACCTGTGGACGGCAACCTAGGAAACCATGGCAGGGGCCAGGGACCACGGTTCGAGTCCCACCAGGGGGCACATAAGGAGAGCTAGTTCCAAAAAAATAGCTGGGTGTGGTGGCGCGCGCTTGTAATCCCAGCTACCTGGGAAGCTGAAGCTGGGGATTGCTTGAGTCTGTGGTACCCCAGGCAACATGAGCCTGCATGCAGTTCCACAGGCAAAAATAGCGAGACCTAGTCTCAAAAAAAAAAAGTGATTACTATGTAGACAGACATGAAAGTCTTAGGTTTATTATGGTGTCCATCAAGAGAACATAAAGTGGTAATAGAAAAGGACCAATGATGGAATCCTAAGGAGACAGATGTCTGCAGACGTTCTCAGAAGTCCAAAGGAGTGTGGTATCATGAGAGCTGAAAGAAGAAAATATTTTAGAAAATGTGATGCCACATAAAATTGGAACTGTAATGTTTTCATTTGACTTAGCGTTTACAATAACTATGGTATATTAAAAATAGGTGCAAATTGCTCCCAGAAAGATGTGAAATCTATCTTTATCACCTTGAATCTGGATGGGATTGGACTACTGTTGACCAACAAAATATGGCAGCAGTAGAATTGGTTAACTTATGGGATTAGGCTTCAACTTCTACTTTCACAAATTTGAAACACTCCATTTCGAAACCCATCTCCAAGCTGTAGGAAGTCCACATATGGAGGGGCCATGAGGAGCAGCACTGACTCGTAGCTAAGCTTCCAACCAAAAGTCAGCACCACCTGCCAGCCATGTGGATGAGCTATACTGGAGGTTCCAGTCGAGTCAAGCCTCCAGGCAACCACAGCTCCAGCCAATGCCATAGAGAACAGAAGTCTCCACTGAGCCTAGTCAACCCACAGAATCGTGATAGATAATAAATGGAAACTGCTGTTATAAATGACTAATTTTGGGGACAATTTGCAATGCAACAGCTGATAGCTTATTTTACTCCTATTTGTAACATCTATTAATGAAAATGACCTCTTCTGGTACTGCAGTTTTAAATTGTCATGTGTTGAAAGCTGACTTGAAGGATTGGAATTGGCGGCAATTATTTTATAAGTAGATCATGAAATATATATTTGGAGTGATATATATTATATACATATATGTGTGTAGTATATATGAAGGCCAATATTTGATAAAGGTGTTACATTAGCTTTTAATATGAACAATTTAAATGGTATTTAGAAAGTTGTTAATATGAGCAGAAAACAGTGAAGATACAGAAGAGAGATGTGTTAGTTGATGGAGGCATGTGTTAGTTGTTAGTTGATGGTGGGATGGGATGAGGAGGTGGGATAAAATGTTAACCATATTCTCACTCCTCTAGAAAGGATCTGATGGTTTATCAGTCATGAGCCAATGTTGAGGAACTGATGGGTATTCTCATAGTCTGTCTCCTTCCCAGTCACACACAGGTGCCTGCTTTGACCTTAGCACTACTCCTTTTCTAATCATTAATGGCCAGGGTCTTAGGTTATAGTCACTAGAGTATTTTGGGTTACAAGTAACAGAAGGTATATTTCAGCTGAAACATCACCCTGAAGTTTAAGAATTGGTTGACTCAATAGCTAAACTTCACATCAGTTCCCAGATTCTTTTTATTATGTTGCTCTGTCCTCCAGACTTGTCTCATTCTCTCATGTCCACTCTTGCAGTTGTTTCTAGATGATGCTGCAGTCTAGAAATCATATCAGAAGTTAATATCAGGGAACAAAACAGGAGATACCCCTTGCATGCTCCTTTCCAAGAAATCCCATAGTAGACTCCTCTAAAGTTAGAATCGTCTCTTGGGCTCTGTCAACAGCAAGGAAGATTCGGACCTAATTATTTAAACTTGCTGAGCAATAGTTTTCTCATCTATAAAACAGGTAGCAAACTATTTCAGGATTATTATAAGTGATTAAAGGGTGTTCTACTGTGTGTGCAGCACTGTGCTTGACTCAAAAAGTCTCCTTTCAGCTGCACCATTCTCCACACTGTGTTTTGACTTCATTTTCTAATAAGCAAACTTCACTTTCTCCTTCCATTTAAAAGAAAAGACCACAGTTGGTTTAAAATGAGTTTGCCTCGCCTGCTTGGACCTACATTCCTGAAAGCTACGCCTGAATGAAAACATAACTTATTGTCTATTAGAAAGGAAATGGGGTAGAAGGACAACTAACAGATCTGCTGACAGGACCACCAAGGTACAAGAAACTCTTCTAGTTACCTCAGATCTGGGACTATGAAGATGTGCTCAGCAGGAATCAAAATGTCGTAATTTCCAATGTGGGGTAAAAGGGGATTCAGTGCACTAGGCAGGGATCCAGGGGACAGATGGAGTACAGGTGCTGATGTATGTGTTTGGGTGGTAAAGTGGGTGAACATTTGGAGTGATTTATATTGGTTCCAACTACATCCCTCATAGGATGGCCCTGGACTCCACCACAGTCCTGCGTGTGAGCCAGAATAATAAACCATAAATTCCTTGACCTCCAAAGAGGGTGCTAACATGAATACTAGTTATCATGTTATTAAGTAAAAAATAAAAATATCATGCATTCTCACAAGTAGTGCACTTTCTCTGGAAACAGTTAGATTTCCCATCTAGACTCTCCTTTTGCTTATCTCAATAACACAGTGCCATCTACTGAAAATAAAACACTGATAGCCATGGTACCCCAAGGGATTCCCAGGAGAGCCCCCCTCTTTGTGGGCTCCCTGTCTCACCCACCTCCCAGATGGACTTGGAGGGAGTAGGCGGAATCCACAGGCTGTTCTCCTGTCACAAACTGTAATGCATCTGTTCTCTGGTGCTTTCCGTGAGCAACAAGAGTAAAATGTTCTTGTAGGGACTTATGCAGTCCTACCAGAAATGTAACATGTCTATGAAAGCTTGTTTAGACTATTGTGTTGCTGGTGACCAGGTGTAGCATTGGGACAAACTTCACTTTCATATTGAAACATACTAATGATGATTGACATGCCTTCCTTTGGTTAATAATGCTGTGTTTCCCTCCATGTGATAGTGTTGCAATGTATTAAATTCCTTTTACTTTTCTGTGAAATTTTTCATGGCTATCTAGGTAAGGGATTGATGACAATATCAGCACTGCAATGTCTTTGGGATTTGTAACCTAGGTTGCTATGAAATAGACTTCATGATAAATTCTACTTTCTAGCTAAGTGTAGTCTCTCCAGGTCACAGTCTCTCTTGGTTTTAGAAATGAAGAAGCTAGGGGAAGATGGTTGCTGATGTTTAGCCACCATAGTGAATGATTAAAATAAAGGGATGGAAGCTCTTGAAAAGACACAGCCTGCTGCAGGCCATACTCTGCTCTTGCCTTCTCTACCTCTCATTTGGCCACCTTTCCTCCTGAGGAAGTTTGACTTGTTTTGTGGGTAGCCCTTCAGAGATCAGTTAAAATTTGAAACTCTGGTTTGAACTGGTTCTGATTTGACTTTTGGTAGTCAGACCTGGCATCCCTTCCATTTACCCCTCTAAATCTGGCCCCATTTTCTCTATTGCAATTGCTGCTCTTTCTTTCTGCTTTCTTTTTATTAGCTTTTCCAAAGCAAAACTTCCCACAGTTAAGTCTGTGGTCTGGTAATTTATCACAAATATTCTTGAAATTGCCTCATTAAAAGAGGTATTTGAAGCTGAAACCTAAGTGTCTGTTACCACAGTAACCACTGGCAAATATTTAGAGCAGCCTGCTTTAACCAGAGAGGTAAGGGTAGCTGTTGGCAGAAGATGGAAGGTAGGCAACTAAAGACTTTTGGATGGAATGAAAGGCCTGAAGGCTCTAATGTGGAATTCTCCATCTCAAGTTGGATATCCAACAGAAGACAAAGCAATTTGGGGCCATGCTGCTGGACTCTCTACCTCACAGTTTAGGAAATTTGAGACTTGGAAGCCTTTTTCACCATCAGGTTACTAAGGGGAGTTTGCATTCAAATGTTTTAAGCTCAAAACTTATTTGATCACACTTTGCACATATTTTTTTTTACACTGTGCATGTTATTGAGTTATTACCTCTTTGTACCTCAAATTACCTGTTGTTGGTTTTTTTAAGGCAAATTATCCTTTGTCTCCAGACTATATGAATATCAGCAAAACAATACAAATTAAACCTTTTGGTAAACAAATTGCTATGTCCAGGCAAACTAAAACTCATGTGTTGTTTCAACAACTGTTCTCTACACCCTATGGTGGGATGCCAGTCAATCACCCTCAAAGAAAAGTCAAATTGCTCCAATAGAGTAGTATCAGAATGACCTTTCTGGTTACTTTTTCCAGTCTGAGATTCTGCAGGCTTTCTGTTACTCCTGAACGTGTAAAGGACTGAACATGGACTGTAGGCGGATCTTGAAGCACCACAAATGTGGTTGCAAAAAAAAAAAAAAATACCTGATAAATAGTGACAGTTTCAAAGAATACGAGTTATATTCCTTCACACTCTGTCGTCTTTGTCTTCTCAGTTGCATTTTTGGATGGAATGTTAAAGAGACAATCTGGAGTGGCAAGAATTATATTTAAAAAGGGAGAGATGTTAGGGCAGGCTATATCTATATATGTATACATATATACATATATATATGGGAAGTATAGGAGGAAGTATAGGAGGATCCACACCAAAAAAAGTGGTTATATGCTTGGTGGTATTTTGTAGTATTACCTTCTTGATAGAAATACCATACACTGAATCAATGGGACTAGACAAATACGAGGTAAAAGCACATCTTGGTGAGCAAAGTTTGGAGAGATATAGACATAAGAAGAAGATACTGCACAGTGTAGATATTCTTTATGATTTGAGATGGGACACAGTTTGGAGAGCCAATCTTGGTAGGGACCCTATAAACATATAACTATGATTGTGTGGAGAAGGCTGTAGTCATGGATGTAATTGACTATTTTAAGCTGACAGGTCTAGAACTTCTGGGAACTTCCCGCTTTTGTTATTTCTCTCACTAGCTACTCAGCATGAATGGTTGTAATTCTTTGATGATTCATTTATGTACTGTATGCAGGAATCAGGGTAGGCAGAGCTCATTCTTCAGGTGGCCATAAGTAGGCAGTCTGTTACCTCAAATGTTCTGAATCCCTTTCTTTTCCCCTTCCCAGAAATAGATAGGGTGTGGAGGAATTCCCAGAATGTTGAAAATAGTCAGATGTTCAAATCGGAGTGGGTTCACCATCAAAGAGGTATCTTACACATGTTTTAGAAAAACATAGACAAAACAATTCCACAGAAAATTGCAAGTTTTGTGGATAATGAGAAATCGCCAAAACATACCTTATACTATTTAAGTCTGAAATCTTGTAGATGATGAAATGTAGTTGAAACTTACACATTGTAGTACGTAAGACCTATACAGTAACGTGGATATTGCTGTCAACTGTAAATACAGTTTTTTATTATGGTTGCAGCTTGCTCTTCCTAAAATAAAATTTAACATTTGCTGAATTTAAGTTTAGCTTGGCTTACTGTTCTGCCAAACAGGATATAAGTATCCTGGATGTAATACTGTGTTAGTTTTCAACATCAAACCAAAATTTTAATGTTCTTATTGTTTATTATTAAATTTTCATACAAAAACAACCTGGGAAAATTCAGATCGAACTAGTTCGGATTTGGGCTTTCTCTATAAAAGTTAAATAGGAATGCTTGCTTCCTATGCTAGTTAAGAGGTTTATAGAAATTAATGGGTGCAGATCGTATCAGTATATTTGCAAAATTCAATAAATAATACCTGCCAACCCCACCCAAATTCTGAACCATCTAGGAAATAGACAGGAGACATTACATTGGTAAGTCTGACATTGGAGAGCCTAGGTTTCCCGGTTCCAAACAAAGAA
Organism: Uropsilus gracilis; assembly: GCA_004024945.1. Taxonomy (NCBI): domain Eukaryota; kingdom Metazoa; phylum Chordata; class Mammalia; order Eulipotyphla; family Talpidae; genus Uropsilus; species Uropsilus gracilis. The sequence continues at coordinate 26,696 of PVHY01005897.1, read as the reverse complement.
ATGGACAGACTGACTACCTAGTCACCCACAGTCCTAACCAATAGGTCTCTCTCTGTGCAAAAGTCTTTGCTACTAAGTTTACTGCACATCTGAGATGAATTGAGACCACATGCTCACTGGGAGGAGATTCACTACAGAAAAGAGGAAGAGGCTAAATTATAAATACTCATGTTCTTCTGAGTAAGCCAACGAATAGACATTTACCCAGGGGAGGGTCAGCCAGTGGCTGGGAGTATGCAAGAGGGTTACAGCTTATGGAACACCTTCTCTTCGGAGGAAACAAAAGGAGTAGAGCATAAGTGTTCCCACCAACAGAATGTTCAACATAATGCCCGGTACAAAGAAATGTCTGTTATGTTAAAAGATAGGCTGAGGTATATTAAAACTGTTAAGAGTTTATTTGAGCAAAAATCTATGTATATGGAACAATATCCAATCTAGCAGATAGAAAGGGACTGTACAAAATGAAAGATTTTTATCAGTAGAAGGGAGCAGAAAAAAATATTTCTATTAAGCCAGAAAGGCTGTTGTTACTTCAGAGTTACTTTCATTTAGGGGATAACAGGTGTATACCCCGCAAATTACCTAGCTGGTACTAATCTGGCTATTCCTGGTTGACTTGTTGAAGATTCTATTTTGAGGAAAAATGAAACTATAATTTTCTTAGCTTGGTGATGTGGGACAAATATTAGTGATTTCCTTTGGGCTGTGGCATACCCCATTATAGCTGCTGACCCTTAAGGGAATATGAAACTACTCCTTCACACACTTGGGAGACAGGTGGCAAGTCTAGAAAAGTGAAAAAATATAAAGAGAGAATGCCTTCATTGCCTGATGTGCATTTTCATTTTATTTTGTAGACAATGAGCAACCAAAATAATTTTAAGGTGGAGAGCTTACATTTTAGAATATGACCTCTGTTATATACCCAGCAGAGAAGAGTGCTCATGCCCCTGGCACTATGTTATGCCCTTAATATAGTGCTCTCTCTTAATTGGCCAATTTTGAGAATGATACTATACTCTTATTACTCCCATTTTACAGATGAGAAAACTGAAGCTTTGAAAGTCTGAAGAATTTATTCAAGATACCCAGCTGTAAATGAAAGCCTGGAATTTGATCTCATGTTTATACTTGACACCAGTACTAAGGACTAGTTTCCTAAGTACTTGGTTTCTGCATTCATACTGGGTTTCATACCTTGAAGGCTCTGTCCTTGGTTTACTAATCTGCCTTTTTCACTTTGATTGAAATAGCAGATTTTAAAAATAATTTTAGAACCAGGGGTCCCTATTTTTTATTTTTTACTGCATCCCTGAAATTATATAGCCAGTTCTGCCAAGATGTCTTTTCTTTCCACTACCCCAATCCTACTTTCACCAAATCTGGAGGAGTCAACAAAAAGTAAGCGCTCCTTTTATAATCAAAGAACCATGGAAAATTCACTACTGTAGGTGGAATATAAATATGTAGATGCTTAAATACAGGTGTTTTTTAATTTACTCATGTAAATATCCATAATTCAGAGCCAAAGCCTCATCAACAAACAATGCTTTCTCCGATTTTCTGGGGTTGCTGGAGACCTCCCCAGTGCTACAAGTGGGAGCCAGACCAAGAAGTGATGAGGACAAGGTCTGAGATTAGTGGAGGGTAAATACATTCATGTCTAAACACATGTCTGGTCATATTCCAAGTTGAAGTACAAACTAATTTAGAATTTTATTTTCGATGTTTTCCATATTTCTGTTCCCATTAGTTGACGCAAACAATTAAGAAATGATGGAACACATATTGGCACAATTTTGCAACTTTTTTGAGGTTATCCACTCACTGAAAGGCAAGTAGTTATTACTGAAGATGGAGGAAGATATTTGAGAATGACCTATGTGGGCATCATTACACTGGTGCCTTATTTTCTATCACCTTGTTTAAAAATGAATCATAGTACTCTGAAGTATTAGGTTACTCAGTATCCTTTTATAACTAGAGAAAAAGTTGAACATACAAAATGAAAGACCCCCAGAATAATTATTCTGTCCTTCCATATTTTTTTCATAAGTACACATACATGTATACACACAGTTACAAAGTGGAAAATATTGGACACATGGTTTGTGAGATGGCTTTTTCTCCCTACTATAGTACTGATAATAATTGCAGAAAAATTAATAATTTTCTGGGGCATTTGATTATGTTTTTTCCTATGAAAACTATTTTTTTTTTTTTTTTTTTTTTTGAGAACAGGTTTCGCTATGTTGGCGGGGGTAGTGTCAAACCTGCAAACTTGCCTCCCAGCGCTTGGACTACAGGCACGTGCCACCATGCCTGGCTTATGAAGACTATTTTTGTTAAAAAAATTTTAAAAATCTCTTCTTTCTTAAAGTGAAATAGCCTATTCAAAGTAAATGTCCCTTTTTAAGGCACTTTGAAATCTATTGCTACATTGTCCTTGTTTTAGCAAGATATATTCCCAACTCAGGTGCTTGCTTGCCTTAATCTCTTTTTAATGTTTGGATCTGATTCTACTAAGATTTCTTCTTTTAGTTGCTCTCCAAATCAAGGTGAGATGGTGTGACTTGGAACACAGAAGACACCCCACCTCTAAGGTTCATGTACTAAGCCCACACAATTGTACAGATGATGAATTCTCTCTCCAGAGAATTTTTTTTTTAGTTTTTTTATAACTTTGACCATATTTTTATTCACTGCCTATATTGCAACCACCCCAATCCAGATAACTTCATAGTTGGTTCTAACAGTTAAAGAAAATTGTTGAACACTATGGTGGATTTTACAGGTTTTAATGCTCTCAGGGAACCAAGTGCACAAACACACCAAGCAGGGAGGCTAGCAGGCAAGGAAGCAGGCATGAGCAGGCTTGGGTAGAAAGGGAGGGGTGCTGAGAAGCAGACGAGCCTCCCCTCCCCCTCTCCCCCCAGCCCACCTAGAATCTTCACTATCTTTCTCTGGACTTTCTCTTTGGCCTTCTCCTTTTCTTTTCATGGTCTTTCCTCTCATTTTTCCCATGCTCTCCTCTCTTCCACCAGGATGATCTTTCTGCCCTTTTATCCCCTCCCTCCTAGACCCAGGTGTATCTACTTACACATGTACCTATCCATTGGGTTGGGCATACAGTCATGGGGAGGGCACTAAAATACCACAGGTGCTGGCCATTGAGCTCATGGGAGAAGACCATGAAAAACTCTGAAAACTCATTACCCTATACCGTCACTTTGTTTAGTTTAGGAGTGACTATTATCTAAACATGATATTTTTTCTTTTTTAAAAAAAGCTAATTCTTGTTTTCTCTGCGCTTTTCTTTTCTTGATAAATGATTTTATGATTAATTTGCTCTCTCACATACTGCCTGAGAACTGGTTTGCCCCTATCAAATAAATGGATGGTTTCTGATCTGAAGTCAGAGTCATGTTGCTGCATATTGTTGCCTAATTGCAAGTAACCAAAATGACTTGGAAATAAGAATTAGATTCTAAAGAACATAATTCTTCCACTTAAGCCTAGACCTTTGATAGCCATTTTCATGCTTGAGTGGTATTCATTGAGAATTTGCACGGTTATCAAATTCTTTTAGAGTTTTGTAGAATTCAGTACAGAAAAGGCAGCCTGAAAATTAGTCGTTGGGAAAGCTCAGCTGTAACTCATAGGGGCTCAGACACTTTTCAAATTTTAGGCCTGTTCTGCTGGAGAGCATGTGGATCAGAGTCCGTATAAATGTCAACGTTACTAGGAAATTGTTCCAAAGAAAACCTCTTTGTATGGCAAGCCGTGAAGCTGGCAAGCTAGGCAGGCAGGCTAGGGAGGCAGGTCCAAGTAGGGGGCGCTGAAAGGCAAGCAGAAAGCCGAGCCTCCCAGTCCCCCATTGATTTGGACTTTCTGGTTTTGGCCATACTACAGGTGTTCTCACTTCCTGGTGTTATCTTCCCTATTCTCCTCTCCCCCAAGACTGAAGCCACCCTTTTATCCTCTCCCTCCTAGGCCCAGGTGTGCTCGCCTACACATGCACACCCCCCACTGGCTAGGCATGCACAAACATGGGGAGGGTGCAATACCGCAGGTGCTGTCATAGAAGCTCATAGCATATGAAAAACCCTGAAAACTCATTTACCCTGTACCTTTGTAGGCAAAAAATTGAGCAATATAATGTGCTTTTGAATGAAAAACTGCATCCTGAAAATACATTTAATAATAATTCACTAATAATAAGATAGCAATAAAATAATACTTCTGTTCATTTGTTTTCATCTCATCTAATATTTCTCAGTGAACCATAGGAGGAAGGAGAGAATAACAAAAACTTGACCTCCTAACCTGAACAATATGTTCTAACACCACAATAGGGGCAGAACATGGCAAGTTGGAATCCTCTCTTGTTGTTTTCCTATAACATTTCTTTGAAATACAGTGCTAAACTTTAAGGGCAATTTGTCTACCTGTAACATCAGGGGACTGCTTGTCTGTTTGATTATTAGATTAAATAGGAGGATGAACTAGGATGAGCTTATCACAGAATCAGGAAAACATATTTGGGACACCACATAATATTTTGTTTCTGACTCTTCTACTTTTTATTTTGCTGCCAGGCTCTCTACCGCTCATTTTGGAAATCTTTGCTCATTTTTTTTATTATAAGACTATCATTTTATCACACTCTTGAACATGTATAAAGAGTCTTGCATTTCTAGTTAGCTAGCACTGGATTTTGATTTTCTTTTTAGAAACTTGTTGCTTGGTAGTAAGAACAAGACAGAATTAGGGATGGGAAATGGCTATTTCTAAATTGTCAACAAATTCTGTTTTCTCTGGGTGTAAAGTATTGAATTTCTTTTCAGGAAAGACTGCTCCTTTACCTCTGTTCCTTAATTGACAGATCTGTTTTGTTTATAGAGGGATGCCTATATGATCTCTGATTAAAAACGTATACTACATTGGCAAGGTAGAACTTCTTTTTAGACCATGATAACTATGTCTCCAATACGTAATTTTAGTTTCCAAAATAAACCAGCCATTTCTTAGAAATGGATGTTTGAAAAGAACATGTAATTGCTTGAGTATATCTATCCACTGTTGTGTACTTGTCCTGGTGGCAAACCCTGTGATAACTTCATAATGGGTCAGATGCCTTGAAAGAAAATGCCCACTTTCCTTGAGGCTTCTAACTGCTCCCTCTTACCACTGGACCTGAGAGTTGGGTCAAACTGCAGCATGTTGCTGGTAATATATATCAACAGAAGCCTGGGGGACATGTGTAAGAGTACATTCTAGGGATATTTACCCGAAGCAGATATAGTAGTAGATTAGGTAGAACGCATGAATTTGTGAGTACTTCCTAAAGATTCTGGACTTAAGTGTCAGCTCATGCAGCTAGAATAGCTCTAACATCTTTTTTGTTTTATTGGCTAAAACTTGTACTTAGTTGCAGCCTGCATTTAATGAGATGACAAGCTAGAACACCCCTGGTATGATGTGGAGGAGGGAGTCCCCCTTAGGGAGATGAGAATGTTGGACTGGATTTATTATGTATAACTTGCATAATCATCCCCACATCTATGTCTTAGTAGAAGGACCAGAATTTATTCCCTTTATTAATCTATTTACACTAGTCAAAGGAATATCTGCATCTTTGAAATTTCCTGAGCTTGCTTTCCTTTAAAGGGCAGGTTTGATTGCTACCATTGTGAGAGAGCCCTTGATTGGGTTATGATTTGATCTGCTATAATTAGTTTCATTTTATTGGTGATATTGGAGATCTGATGATCATGCTTTTCAACAACTTGAGAAAACATTTAGTCATTAGTTTTTCCAAATATATTTTAGTACTCCTTATTCTTTCTCCTTTCCTTTGGGGACTATAATCTCAAAGTAATTGGCTACTCAAAGTTGTTCATAGTTCACTGATGCCCTGGTTTTTGGTTTTTGTTGTGTTCTTTTTTTTTTATCATTTTTCTCTATTTTTATCATTTTTCATTTTGAATAGTTTCTAAACATGTCTTCAAGTTTACTAATGCTTTATGCTGAAAGTATAATATCTCCTTAATCCCATTCATTAGACTTTTCCTTTAGGCATCCAATTTTTCTGTATCTCCCCTAATTTTGCCTTTTTTCCTTTAAATTGAGATAATGTTGGTTTATAATTTGTATGTGATTCAGAAGCCTAACTTTATAGTCTTCAATAATGTACTACATCACCACACCTGCCACCAAAAACACCCATAATCCTTTACTACAGAGAATTTGGGCCCTGCACCTCTTCATTTGCCCCTCCAACCCTTCCCTTCTAGTAGTTTCAGGCACTGTATTTTTTCAGCTCTAGCAATTTGATTTGAGTATTTCTCATATCATCATTTATTTCCTTCCCTAAAATATCTATGACTTCCTCTGTTCTCTTGAACTTGTGGGTTACAATCACAGTGTCCTTGAATTACTTAGTTCAATTATCTTTGTCATCATGGATCAGTTTTAACTGATTTTTCTTCATCATCATTATGGGTAATATCTTCCTACTTTTTTGCATCCCCAGTAATTTTTGACTGTATGCCAGAAGTTGTGAACTTGACTCTTAGATGTTGCGTATCCTTGGTTTTCTACACATATGGAACTTTGTCATAGGGTAGAGTTAATTTTTTTGACAGCAACTTCATCCTCTTGAACCTTGCCTTTTAGGTTTGTTATGCAGAACTAACAGCTGTAAAACTGATTCCCCCCCCCCCCAGTAATTAATACAATATATTTCAGAGTACATATATTATGCGTTTTTTCATTTTGACTGGTGATATCACCAATTAATCCCAGACCCATGAGAGCTCCATATTCTCTATTTGAAGGTCTTTCTCCTACCGTGGGTGGTTTCTTCACATGTTTGTGTTGATAACTATGTGGCTGAAAAACCTGTAAGTAGGTCTCAATATATTTTCATGCTATTTTTGAGACAATCTAAGTTGGCTTTCTATAATTTCAGTCAAAAGATAAAGCATATTTTTTGACTCATAAAAAAATCCAACTTAAGAGCAATGGATATAGAGGAGTTGAGATTATCTCTCATGCTTGTTTCTCCATCCAGCTCTTGTCTATGGTTCCCTCTAGATGATAATGGATGATTTCTTCCTGGAGATGGCATCCTTCAAGCAAAGGGAAAGTGCCCCAAAGATGGGAGCTTATATCATCATCTTTCTAGCTTTTTCCTTAAATTCATATATCAAATTTAAGGAAAGACGCATTGCCTTGTTTGTGTTAAATATCCATCACTAAATCAAATATTATTTGTGTGAAGCAGATAGCTCTACTCAAAACATGTAAAAGAATTCCTTGCAGGAAAAAAAAAAGAATTCCTTGCAGGAAGAAAAGTGTTATTGTTGAAAGATGTTGAGGAATGCATGTTGTATAGACAAAACAACAAAGATCAATACACCCATCTGGTAAGTAGGTAAAATAATCTAAAATGTGAGAATATATTAAGTGTTTATCACAGTGTCTGTCCGGTAACAAAGGCACAGTAAATCTGCTATTGTGAATAACCTGAGTTTGGCACCTCCAGGTGTCTATTTGTTCTCTTTTCTGCATCACTAATCTACATTAAAAGTATTTCTTCTTTGTTTCTCTGCATCAAGATTCCCTTATATTACAACTCAGGGGACTCAATGTCCAGGTAGCAGGGCTCCTGATTGCTTCCTATTGTACTTTCTCAAATGTACCTGTTTCTGTCTTGCCTAAGCAGAGAACTTGTATAAGCTTCAAGTTAACAGCAGGAAACAGATGGTCCACTCAAACTGGGTGATTTGAATAGAGCCTAATAAAGGGCTTATTGACAAAGGTGTTGGCAGCTTCTAGGGAGATCACAAGGGGTGATGTACTTTCCTGGGCCAGTAGAAGGGTACTTCCATTTTCCATGAACTGAGGTGACAAAGGATAGGATGTGACAAAAAAAAAAAAAAAAAAAACAGAGGGAGGAGAGACCTGGCAGAAACTGGGGTGTTCAGGCAGCCTAGAGGAACCCATGAAGAGAGAGCCAGTGAATAGCATAGCTCTACTTCTCCCTGACCTCCTTTACTCCCCACCGCTGAGGCCAACAGGAAGCCAAGGAGCAAAGGAAGTTGTTGTCAGTTTCATGACCAGTCTCCACGTACCATGTGGTAAGAGGTGGCAAAGGGAATAGGAAGAATAAGAGGAATAAATGGAAAGCATTCACATGCCCCAGCCCTTGGACTTGGTTTGGAATCTTCTCACAGAGAAAGTGAGTCACACTTATCTTGATCCTATGAACTGGGGTCTTGAGCTTCATGGCTTTGTCCCCCCCCCTTTTTTTTTTTTTTTTTTTTTTTTTTTTTTTTTTTTTTTTTTTTTTTTTTTTTTTTTTTTTTTTTTTTTTTCAGAAAAACCTATTCCTGAATGGTTGCTAAAATGTATTAGGTTGTGATGTAGGGAACTCTGAACATAATCTTAATGAGGGTGGGGGAGGGGGGGAGATTGTGAGCCTTAGTCTGATATTGAGGAAACAAAATGCAGGTGTCAAGTGCCTAGAAATATGTAGCCTAACAGCAGGAGGTTTTTTCTCTAGTTGTGAACATTGAGTGGATTCTTAAAAAAGTCATTTCTAGAAAGGGGCAGCTATCCCGGTTGACTGGAGAGAATTAGCACCAAGAAAGGACAGCTGTTACCATATGTGGACACAGGGGAGAAGGAGGTTGACAAAATTCACAAAATCGCTTGCCTCTGTTGTCGAAATTCCTTCTGTGTTTTCCTTAGACGAAAAACCGGCAAAGTCATAGTAACAAGAGGAAAACCACAGGTGTGAGGAAGGGGGCAAGTAATTCATAACAACAGCAAGAATGAAGAGGAAGGGGAAGTAAAAACGTGGCCAGAAAATGCAGAGATAAAAGTAGAGTCTATTGCCTACAAAAAGAGGTGGAGTAGGTGAAGTAATAACAAAATGTAAGTGAGAAGTACTTAAGAGAAACTTTCAACTCTGGAACCACAGGCAACCCTGTGCTGCTGGAGTGAAAGAGCAGGCCTGAATCCAGCGTTGGCTGTGGCACACGAACCAGAGGCCAAACAGCTACCGAGAATGCAGTTAGGGGAAAACGCAGCCCGGGCCCGGGTGTCTGCTCTTTATTTTGAATCTGACATTTTGCTTTCTGAAACACCTTGGAAGCAACTCAGCCAAAGCAAGCGAGGCAAAGAGAAAGCCTAGTCGTCTGGCAGGCCCGCATAGGAAGAGAGCTTTGCTAAGTCATTTCCCATTGGCTGGTGATTTCCCACTGCAGCCTCAGGAGATGGTCCCAGCGGAGGTTTGGAGAGCTACTAACATCTCAAAAGAAAGCTTACAACCCTGGCTTAAGTGCATGTTTATTTTCACAGCCTTTGTCTTTTAGAGATCAGCACTCTGTTGCTGTGTTACTATTGTAAGGATGGAAAAAATAGAACCCTTTTAATGTTGTGCTGTTTGCATTTCCCTTCTGACACTTATGAAGCAGCCCGTTATTAGCTGGCAACACTGTTGTGACATCAGTGGTGACTTTGCTGCTTGGGATTCAGCTCAGGAAATATCTTCTTCCCTCGTGCATCTTTTCTTCATTTTCTTTTCTTTTTCTTTTCTTTCTTTCATTCTCCACCATGCTTCGTTTTCATGCAAATGATTGGCTAAATGGCCGTGTCCGTGTCCGCTATTGGTCTTTTCAACAGTGGGCTACCAAAGATGCTAATATATTAAGCTTGCCCTGTTTTCAAAACTTGGGACCCCAGGAACACTTTCTGTGACTACCCGGGAAAAGATCATGGATTGACTCTACCGTGCTAGCGCGTCATATCTCACGTGGAGGAAGGCGAACCTGGGTAAAAGAAAGCTCCATGTTCACAAGGTCTGTAAGGCCAAAAGGGGGTGTTTCTCCAGGGAGGGGACGGGGATTTGTGGCAGAGGTTGATGGGGAATGTGGTGACTGATGGGAGTGGTGGGATGAGACACTCTCCTGCCAGGGAGAGGACAGGGATGGTGTTGAGAAATGGGTTAGAGGCAGGCGCATGGATTCCAAAAGTTTATAGTCTGAGGACAGTAGAAGCCAGGTTTCCAATTATTGGAGAAGAGAAATACACATGTAAAAAAACAGAAAGCAAAAACTGTTAGATAAGAATAGAGTGGATATTAGTATGATCTCATGGTTTTAATATGTGAAGATATTAAAAGTAAAGCTGTATGTAAAGGATACTTATGTATACGTGTGTGTACTTCGTACATTGCAAACTTGAAGTTAAGCATTATTCATAATAACAACTAAAAAAACTTTTAATATGAGGGAATAGCACTATCTAAAATGAAGATAGGACTAACAACATGTTATCATTAAAAGAAGTAAATGAGATGATTCATGTATTGGATATATTACAGTTCTGGCTCATAGTAAGCTTTCAATAACTATTTTTATTATTATCCCCTGGGATAAAAATGTGTCATGAACACTATTTTGCCTTCTTTTTTTTTTTTTCCTACTAAATTGTATCTTAGGGATCTTTTCATAACAGGACATACCTTGTGCTTAAAATTAATAAATTTAGCTTGTGTTCTTTATGACTTTCATAATTAGAAAAACAAAACAATAATCGTAGGGGGATAATTGGTCTTAGTATGTCATCTGCTGATGACTCATAATTTAATTAATTTTGTTGCTAATGGAAACCTCTGGTTGAACAAGGCACACTGGTATTTTAATAACAGATATTTAGTGGCGAGATAAGAAAAACACATCCAACACCATGGACCCATGAATGTTCATGCTAATTTTTTCTACTTTTGTTAAACTCCGAGTCAAAAGTACTGGGAAATTGAAGCAGGTGTCATTTCTTTATTCTCGCCTTCGTATCTTTGACTATTGTAAGGGTAGAAAAATAGACCCCTTTTACTGTTGTGCTGTGACCAAACACCATTTTGTGCACTAGGAGGACAGCAGTCAGTCACAGAGTTTCTGCCCCAGGGGGCTATTTGACTCCTGTGGTGGGGTGATAGGTCAAAACACCTAGACTTGTCTGATACATCACTTCCTGATGAATGCTCAGCTTTTTTTATGAAGAAAGGTAATTTGGGGAATTTTCTGTCTCATGTTTCCATATATCAAAAATGGAGATGATAATTATTTTATAAAGTCATTGTGATCAAATATGGTAAGTACCTGGCATAAAGCCAGTGTTTTAGCAAGAGCTTGATAAACAGAAGCTATTATTATATTTAAGTTGCACAATCTGGGGTTCTTGTTTTGTTGACTAAGATCAAGAGACTAAGATCAAGAGAGTTGTGAGAGTGCTTTGATTTAGAGTGAAATAGTTTCCTCCTCCATGTTGGGTGTGGCTGAAATGCCCCCAGACTTATTGACCTGATCCTACACAATTAATGACATTTTCATTACTGTCCTGTCATGCCTCTTGCTTGCAGGAACAAGAAGTCATATTTCCGGTCCCCTTCCAGATGGAATTACAAGAAATGTGTCCTTGTCCCTTGTACCCAAATGTCACATTTCGAAAAGTCACTTGGCCAGTCCTAAAACTGTGGTTTCCACATGGCTCTTCTTAGAACTGTGGCTCATACCTATCTCCAAAGACACCCAGTCCAGACTTATCCTTGCAGACATGCTATCTAGGGTCATTATCCTGAGAATATTGGGGAAGTGGAAAGATTTTAAGATGGGAATGATTCAACCTCACTTAATTTTAAAGTGGATTCTCAGGTTGCTCTGTGAAGAAGGTATGGACAAGTCTAGAAGAAACAGCAGAGAACTTGGGGAGATCCTGATAGAAGCCATATGGAAAGCAGGAGGAGATGGGCCAGAGGGTAGAAAGGAAAGGGAAACAGCACTGACCTGAAATTTCATGTCTTTGGAGATAAAATCAATAGTAGTTGCTGGGTTTAATGTTGTGGGGAGAAATAGGGAATCCACAGTTTGAACATATGAGTGAATTTGTATGCTAATGCCATTTACTGAAATGGGGGTAAAACCATAGCATTTAATGATAACTTTATCAAGTGCCATAAGAAACACAGCTCAAGTGCTTAACACTATAGGAACCAGTGGACACTTCTGGAACTTACAACCAGCTCGATGCAAACCTTAGGGGCCTAGTATGGGCCTGGGGGACCTCTGCAGGGCCAGCTCAACCCCTACCTGCAAAATGTCCAGGCTTATGCAAGCCTCAGTCCTTACCTAACCCACATTTCACTTGGAGCAAAGACATTTAGCTTCTATTCTGATACATGTTTATCTTCCATGATTAAGGATGGGGGAAATGAGCCCAGGCAGGACAATCAGTAAAACAACCCCATGTCCATTCCCAAAGCCTGGGCTCTTGTTACAATAAACTAGGGAGAGTTCAGAGTATAAAGATCTTATGGCCAGGAAAATATTTATTGAATTCATCAAGAGCAAGTCCAAATCAAAATGTCCACAATCCCCATCTCAAAGCAGAACACTGCACATCACATCCTGCAGATGGTGGCCTCTGTACTCAGATGTATGAAAATCTTATTAACTTTTCCAAGAGCAAGAAAGAGGTAAATGAGTCACCATTCTGCAAATAGAGGACCATGCACAACAATTAAAAAGAAAAGCAAGTTTCCATGAATCAGTAGATAGCATTAACAAGCTAACAATCTCCATAGAATGTCCTACTTTGTGTACCTGAGGAAGACTTTCTAGGGAACAGATTTCCCATTCCCGTTCTAACTTAGCCCATACACTGTAAGAGAGCTGGATCTTGATCAGAAGTGACATTGGGTTTGCTTTCCAGGGCAGCAACTACAAAGAACTGAATTCAAAAGGTGTCCTTCAGACAGGATCACCACAGGCAGATCCCCCTAGTGGGCAGATTGAAGTCTCCAAAAAGTCATCAGCTCAGTTCAGTGTAGTTCAGAGTCCTCACCATCCTGGCTCTCTTTGTTTCTTTGTTTTGCAGAGAATTTCCTCCTCCCAAGTCTGTGAGCTCGGCACTCAGTCCCACTTTGCCAGCCTATCTGACTGCAGGCATAGTAAATGATAATAATAGCTCATCATATCTTTAAGGTCTTTTTGTATACTGGCAGGCAGTGTGTTACACACTTGACATAGGTTGTCTTTTAACCTAATAATTCTACAAGGTGATGATACATCCTCATACTCATCTTACACATGAAAAGCATCAAGTGGAGAGATTAAGTTCTTTGCCTGAGTTGCCAATTGGAATCAAAAGTTACTTTTGGGTGACTTTTTGGTTTTCAAAACCCAATCTCTTTACATTCAGTCCTCTAGTTCCCTTCTCTTGTTTCTCCTGGTTCCTACCTTTTGTTACCAACCTCCTCAGTGAGCTAGTTTTCCCACAACAAATTGAATTTGCCCGCTTCATCCCTGCCTTGAGGGTTCCCAGTTTTGAGAGCCTCAGCAAACTTTGCAAAGCGCTCTCTGTCGCCCCCACCTGGAAAAGACTCAGCATTGACTAGTTCCTTGTTCAAGGTATTTGTTAAGGGAAGCTGGACATTTTCATTGCTTTTATTTCTATCAATTAGATGCTAATGTGTCACCACTTAAATGAAATAACAGTGACCAATTTTCAAGATTACAGTCTAAGAACACATTTAAGATTTCAAGAAACATTTAAAAGAATATAACATACAACTGATTGCACGGGTTCTCAACAGAAGTTAGTGGTCAAGGAGGATATTAAAATTTAAAATCCTCTGAGGCCTTTTCTAGAGACGATAAATCATAATTTTAAAATGTCTTTGTGTGTATCTAACATTATTTTATGATTATAAATATATTTTTTAAGGTTGGCCAGGAATGCAGTTCTAAAGTGTAAATTTACAGGTTTGAGAAGGTTATTACTTATTCAGCTTATTAGAAATAGGCCATTGTGAGATTAGTAATTGTCTTTTGGAAAAAGATACTTGTTTGATTCTGTTGTGTCCCAGGCATACAGTAAGTGTTTTTGTAATGGTCAGATGAATCATAAAGAGTACCTAATAGCTTTTACAATGAACAGAGTAGAAAGTCAAATCACATTAGATTTGACTTAACACTGGAATTTTTCCTAAATACACAGTGGATTGAAAGTTTTACTCAATAAAATACTCTAATAGTACAATACATGGGTATCGTGTATCCCTGAAGTTAATGACTTTCTTAAGCATTTGGCTTCCCTACCATACGATTAGCACCATTATTTCTAGACCAATCAATAGGCACAATTCTAAGATTAAGAACAATTTGGGTCATTATTCTCTTTCATCACATATTCATTATTTTCTGTTTGAATAAGACCTGTAATCAGTATTATTTACCAACCTTTACAGTGAAACTTTAGACTCTTGATTGTTCCTGTCTTTGCAGGTATTAAACACCATTTCAAATATCCTTTCAGTAGTTTTGTACTAGTTAATGAAGTCCATTTTCCACAGATTTTTCAGTCCACTGAAGGAGTACTGAACCCCTAAGAGTCTTTAAAAGCATGTGTTATTTAATTGGTGGAAGCTGTTCCTTACAAAGTTACCTAAGTATATAAAAGCGCTGTTTTCTCTGTTTAATAGCTTTCAAAAATCACAGTCTAAGACTTGAAATATATATATGGATACTTATGAAGATCCATGGAAGTTCTTCCATATTAAAATTGTCAAATATTACAACACTAACATATATAAGAAATTATAGATTATACTCTTTCATTCTGAATTTAATTACCAAAACTTTATACATGAATCCTCTTGGTCCTCTGCATAGACTTCTTCAGGAGAAGATGTTAGTTTATTGTAATTAATTCTAAAGCATGTACTCTTTTTTATTACTTGATGCAGCATTTTCCCTGCATTGTCCTTGAATTCCTGCCAGAATTCATTAAGTATTAAATATATACAATAATAGCACTTTGCTGAAATGTCACTATTAATCCAGTTTATAGCCACTAGCATTTCACATGAGGAATTTGGAAAGAAACTCTTACGTAGACATCTAATGTCCAGAATAACCAACACCAAATATGATTTTACAGTTGAAGGATAGCCAAGATGTGCATTTTCTGAATGTGGTTTTACTAAGACTCTGCACACAGATGATATAGGACTTAAGAGCATGATCTTCATGGAAAAGGTCTCCTTTGACATGGCACTAGTCTGACAGGCCAAGGTCAAAGTACTTTCTGAGGTTTATTTTTAGGGTTTCTGTTTTTCCAAAGGATGTCCCCAGTTTTGAGTTAATGCAACCCCATAGCATAGTATTATGCAATGGAAGGAAGGGGAGGGATTCCTCCTTCCTGAGGCTTCCCTGCTTCTATGGATAGACTTCCCCTGCTGCACAGCTGCAGATCAGCCCAGGTGGGTCTCTTCCACTGGCCCTGCTTCACTCACCTTGCCCCATTTACTGTGGACTCTAAGAAAGCAAAGGCCCACTGAGAGCTCTCCCTCTTGTATTGTCATTTGGATTTTCTGAGAATGGTGACCTTATGTTATCGTTATTAATCAAGAGTTGTCTCCATCTTTGAACTGTAAATCTAAAGGGAAAAGTAGTGAGGTCAAAGTGATTTAATTTAGATTGAGGTGGAAGAGATCAGGAAACCAGAGCATGTTGATAGAAAATGTCAAATGCCATTCATTTGTTTTTGAAATTGAATCTAGAGGACATAGAAATCTGTAACAAAAAAAATAAATCAATGCATTTCCATTTTATATTATGACCTTTCACTGAAAGAAACAGAGAAATGAAGATGAAAGGACCTGCAAGAGAGACAAGCAAGCAACCTTGATGTGGGCAGAACCTCTGAAGGGAAAATATCCACTGCGATGATCATGTAAAACTTTTCCCAAAAAGGGATTTTTAGGGTTTTAAAACGAGTATTCCCTAGGTCTGTTATAAGCAGTACTTTGATTCTATATAAAGTTTAGAAGCATATACATTCATAGAATATTTTTTTTTTTTTTTTTAGTAAGGCAAGATTTGAGTATTCTGCTTTGGGTATTAGAGAACGCCATACAATTTTACTTTTATTGCATAACAGCCCCATCTTGTGGTTATTTATAAACTTTCCACTTAAGATCTGTTGCATTTTCACAGTTACCGGCACAAGTGGGATCCTCTCTTTTAATTTTCCCTGTAATCTTGATGGAATGAAACAGGAAAGGAAAACAAACACGCATCAATTCAGTTTAAAAGGCATCATTGGAAGAGGAGACTGTAAGGTAGATATTCAGGAAATACCGGTTAAATTAACATTGAGTGAAGGGTTATGTTAAAAGCACTATCCATATAGTCCATATATTCATATACCCAATATTCATATATTCTATGGGTAGTGTATAAATAGAACATATGGATATTGTATATATGTTTTATACATATATATGCTTTATTGTTGAACAGTTAGAGTTTCAAACTTTTATGCATAAATCTTGGTGCACATAGCTAATGTAGGCACCAGGTGTCTATGTTTAGAGATGCCTTATTGTAACTTTTCAATATTTACATCTGGGGTGCGTGAGCCTCCAGTTTTCTCCAGCATGGGCTCCCCAGATCTAAGTGGTCGGTCTGACTGACTAGGATCTGTTATTTAGTCCCAAATCTGGAAGGGGGAGGGAGTTGGCAAGAAAAGATGACCTCCTGACTTTCTCATTTCTGGCAGATGGAAAAAAGGAGCACCCGGGGAGGGTGGCCAGCAGATCTCTTTGGGGAGTTAGAGATGCTTCTATGTGCAAGAACTTCTGGACAGTGATAAGCACTTAGCAATAGTATTTTTTCCGCTGAGGAGTCCTCCAGGCACCTTTACATAGCTAGACAAAAATACCATAAGGTAGCCGTGAACCCTAAACGGGGAACAACAGACTAGCACCTGCACGTGAAGGAAAAGTTTTCCCCTGCTTGTTTGTACCGAAGGCAAGCCCAGGGCTGTTGTTTTATGTTGTTTACGCAGGAAAATCACAGACAGGCGCTTCCCCAGGGAATGTCTTCTGCAGCCACTGTCTGCGCCGAACAGTTCCAGGAGCCGCCTCTCCCGCGCAGCCGCGGGTCTGCAGCGTCCCTGAAGGAGAAGTGCGGAGCTGCTCAGGAAGGACCTGCCCACCTACTGTTGCGTAATGTTCCGTCTCTACCCAGTCTCCCCGCGCAGGAAAATGTGTTGTGCACTTGGCTGCAGGCTACGCCACGCATCTGCTTGACAGCCTAAACTGCAACTCCAAGCCTCACTTCCCTCCCCGTTCCCATTCGGCAAGTGGTCTCTGAAGACTTTCCCTTTATTAGAAGCCAGACTCCAACGGAGACCGGTTTGGGAGTGGAAGCAGCAGTTATTCTAGGAGGCCTGGTGGAATCAATTAGGAAAAGTTAAGTAGGGGAGCCCATTGGTGGATGATCGGAGGATTGCAAATTTTAGAACAACCGCATATAGCAATACTCTTCAGTTGTTGAAACAATGGTAGGCTTTGTAGAAAGGGCCTTGCTGCAGAATTAAGCTGGGAGCTAGTGAAATCTTGTTACGGGCATCCCAGAATCCATGCTAAAGCCCTCGTTTCCAAAACAGTTTTTCGACTGCTCTCATCCTGTGTTGAAAGTACTGTTGATCGGGAACTATTTCATCCCCTAACCCCCTTAATGTGAGAAAATAAGTGTGTTTTTGCTAATAAACGTTCCTTTTGCTGCAGCTATATTTCATCAGAACAGTGGTTAGCAAATTGACTGTACACAGCATAAAATTAAACAATGAAACATAAGATGTTTTGTATAATTTACTGCTGATGGATAGTTAGTGTGCATTATTAAAAAAAAAAAAAAAGAACACAAAAACATCTCCCATACAACACAACAGGATACCCAGACCGTTGAGTATCCTAGGGAAGTTTTGTTTCCAGATAAATGCTAGGTCACAAATTCTTTTGAAAATTCTGCTTATATTATAAAACAATCCTTGGGGGTCTATGATGACACAGTATCTCAATGCTTCACCAAGTTGATTTGTAGGAGACAGAATCCTTGTTCTTGAAACAGTGTGGGTAATAAATTATTACTATCCATTAGTTAATTCATTTTGAATATGGTCCTTGAAAGACAATGAACATATATATTAAAAAAGACAGATCACTTTTTTATGTCCATTGAGAAAATTTTTTTTCAGTCCTTCCCAGGAGGTCTCTTTTCCGGTGTCCTTGGTATTTATTATCTGGTGGGGATCAAATTGTCTCTTGAATGTTTTCCTTGTGCAGAAATTGATGAATAATTTATGTGAACAGCAGCAACAAAATTCTTGTGAACTGGATGGAACCACAGATTTCTGTATTTTGGTGTTTTCTTCCACTTTAAGGAACTGAGGTCATAAACACTTGCTACAGGGCTAGGTCTTGATTACCCAAGCCCTTCCCCTCTTCTTGTGGAATTTAAATTTGAGATTAGCTCAGGTAACCCTGATGATTGCTTGCTTTCACCTCTGATCTGGAGGGAGGCCAGTTAAGTATTTCTCAATAAGTGTTGAGATGGTCTCCTTCCCTCCTTACCTCCCAAGCTGAATCAGGTGGTTGATGTTGCAGGTTTAAGTCTAACCCTCTTCACTTTTGTCTGTGCACAAAGTGGAGAGCTAAGGAGGAATGAGTGACTAGACTTTGTAACTGCTCATTATGGAGTCATTCATTACACTTTTTAGTATGCAGTATGTTAATAAGCCATGATATTATGGCAGAGGGTCTATAACTAATCTACCATAATAAATAAGAGTAATGGCAATGATACCAATATATTCAGTGGATATAATGTGCTTCTGGCAAAGTGTGACATTTAAGTAAACTTTATTCTTGAGGTATTTAAAAAAACATAAAGGCAGTAATGAAATATAGAGCACAACATCAGTTGACACAGCAATTTCTGCCACCCAAGACCCTGCTAAATAACCAGAGTCTAAATCTTTGTCTTGAAATATACAGCTTTTCTATGATTTTAAGTGAGTTGTAAAACTTTTATGGAGTGTGTCCTAACTTTATTTTAAAAATACTCTCCCTTTTATAGTAAAGGTGACCCAGAACTACCTTGTGAATAATAGAACAACACATTTAAGCTATTAAATTCACCTCTCTGGGTAATACATGTCCTCCTGGTACTTATATCTCTCCTGTATGGAAGTGGGAAGAATTTTCAATTGGATATTTATATAGAACATAGTGATATTAACTCCAGAAGTGATCACATTTTACTTCAAAGGGGCAGACTTTAAATTTCTGCCACCATGTTGAAACAAGGATTCAAAAGTTGAGGCCACTTACTATGGAAACTTAGAGGAAGTCAAATATTTGTATACCTGAGTGCTGAGACTGTGCAAAGTTCATATCCCTAACACCTGGTTAGGAGTTATTGTTTTTGGATATGTAAGGGTTGGTTTAGGCCTGTGGGATGAGCTCATTACCTTATATGGAGAACTACGTTTAAGTCCAAAAACTAATTAAGATACTCAAATGCTTTTTATTCGTTCCCAGTTTCATCACTGAATTGCGTTCTCTGATTATATCAAACTCTTGCACATTTCTCATAAGGCATTTTATTTTATTTTTTTACTGAAGTAGCACTGCATTATAACCAACATATGTCTATATTGCATTTATTTTCCATTAATTATATTACAGTTCATTTTCTTTGTTTCTTCTTTTCAAGTATATATATTTGGAAAATATTTGTAACCTATTATAAATAGATATAAATGTAGAGCTCTCCTTAGACCATTTCAATTCAACTCAACCCTCTGTCTTAGCCTTTAAAGAGGCAGGTAATGTGTCACTGTGTCTTTTTTGCTCAGTAGGAATCCACAATGTGAGAATTAGCTTCCTTTTTTATCTGTGCTTGGTTGGTCTTAGGTCCTCCTTACTTTCTCAGCTCTCAGGCTCAGCTTTTCCTAAGGGAAGTCCAGCTTAAGTCAGTCAGCTGATATTGGAAAGGATGGGCTACAAGGCTGGAACCTTGGAAACGGTAGTTTCCTAGAGGTCTTTGGAGAGTGTAGGGGCAATTTCTGGCTGGAAATAGATGGCAATGAGGATAGTTGCTCTTTATTTTAGGCAAATTTGGGTGAACATTTGAGTGGGAGGCGAAAACAAAATCCTTTCCCTTTAGTCGATCTCTTTCATTCCTATCACACACGCTACAGAAAGAAGAGATAGTGCAGAGTAGTATGGCAGAGAGAAGGTCAGGAAGAAGCAAGGAGGTAAGGAAAAGGAGGAACTGAGAGAGGAAAGAGCCACCAAGATCCAGAGCTGGGGCTGGATCTGGAGCCAAGCAGGCTGGGGAGCTGGTGAGGGTGGAAGGCCTTGAGTACGTATGGTGACAGGGAAAACATGCCTCATCACCCACATTGTCTCTCTAATACCCCCTGTCCAATCTATAAATAGTCAAGCCACCATATTTCTTTAAAACATTATTGAAAAAGCTCTTCAGTATAACCTATGGATTATTTTTCAACAATTTATATATCCTCTAGAGTAGAAGGGAATCAAACTTAAAACATACAGGCATAAACACATGCACAGAGAGATTATGTCTTACTACCCCGTGAAAAAATGCATAATTTATTTTACAAATATCCCTGTAGTTTTAAATTTATGTGTACACTAGTATAAATATTTTAAAAATTATTTCAAAGGGCCAGCATGTGGAGACTTTTGGAGTGATGGATCTGTATCCTGAAGGTGGTTACGCAAATCCATAAATATGTTAAAATTCATACGATTATATACACCAAAGGGAAAAAAGTCAATTTCACCGCATTATAATTATTTTTACTGTCATAAGAAAAAAAAAGAAAGTCCCAACTTCCTTATAAGCTCCAAATATTCTTTCTCTCTCTCTCTCTCTCTCTCCACCCCAACCCCTCCTCCTTTCTCTCAACCTCTTTGCAATTAGCATAAACGCTGAGGTGGCTGTTGAGAGGAACTTAGATTTACTTGAAAGATCTACATTTCCTCTATTAAAATGTTAACATACCCAGTTAAACAACTCTTTTTTTTTTTTTTTTGAGACTAGGTCTCACTATATTGCCTGGAGAACTGCAGGCTCACATTGCCTGGGATTCCGCAGACTTAAGCAATCCCCAGTCTCAGCTTCCCAGGATTACAGGCGTGTTTCACCACACCCAGCTATTTCTTGGGACTCGCTATGTTGCCTGGGCGGGTCTTGAACCCACGAACTCAAGTGATTCCCAATCCCAGCTGCACTCCATAGGCTTGCGCTTAAAGGCACACGCCACTGTGCCCTGCTTTTAAACAACTCTTGGTAAGCACTTGCTGTGGAGTTCTCAAAAAAGTCACTTCCATTGAGGAGCACCTGTTTTGTTTTCCTCCTCCAGGCATTTGAATAGACTAAAATGTAAGCAGCTGACTTCTCCTCTGACTTGAATTCTCCCTCTTCTTGAACTTCAGTTGTCCTCCTCCACACAGCCAGGGTTGCTATGAGGATTTCCTCTGGTGAGTCAGGGAGGGGTTCTGTGACCTGCTGGGTGCAAGAACCATATGGGCACTGTGCCCACCAACTCTGTGCCCCCTCCAGTCAAAAGACTGGACAGCAGCATTGAGGTGACATATCTTTGCAAATAAGGGGGGAAAAAAGGAGAAATGGTCCTTGAATAGTGGAAGAGTTTATATGCTCAAGCACACTCTAAACAGCTTCCCCACCACCATTGATATCCTGGGGAAAAGGGAGACTATAATGGGGGTTACATCTGTAGAGCTAGAGGAGCCCATTGGAGCTGCGATGAAAAAGGCCCCTGGGTGGGGCTGAAGTTCAGAGGGAACTTGTCAGAACTTGCTTATAGCTGGCAATTGTTGTGTTTGGTAAGTGGCCACCCTTCACATGTGCTCAACAATGTCAAATGACCCTTGCTGACAGAGGGCAGCAGGCAGCACCCAAGAGAACAGCTCAGAGTCTTGATTGTCCATTTCTCTTCAACATTTGATCGAGAGGATACTGGGAAATATTTCCTGACTCTGGGAAACGTTTCAGTGCAGTAGAAAAATGGAAACGGATGAACGGCCTCAAGGCAAGTAAGGACTGATGAGAAGTGACTGGTAAGTGGGAGAGGGCATGGCTGTTACTTGGCTGTAGCCTAAGGGGTTCTTAATCTTATTGGGCCTAGGAACCCTCTGCCAGTCTGGCAAAGCTTCTGGATTCCTTCGTAAGATTATGCCTTAAAAGAAAGTAAAATACACAGGATTACAAAAGAAACAAGTTATGTCAAAATAGAATTGTCCCCATGCAGCAATATGGGCTTCATAGTGCCAAACGTTTCCATGTTCTAAGAGAAACCAGACTTCAATTCTTAAATGAAACTTGCTGATTTTTGAGTATCAACATAGTATTTTTCTAAATACTGAACTGGTCTAATTAAGCACAAATCTTGTCTGTATTGAGATGCTGGTTATCTCTTTGAAACCTCCATATTAGATATTATAGGAAAGTCTGTAAATTAGGAACACTGAAGATATTGCATAATATTAACAAATAAGATGGTGGCATTATGGTCTAATCAGGAACAATGTAGCTATTGGCCATCTTTCCAGTGGGAGAGGTCAACTATGATGGAGAAGATGTGTGTATCCTGTGTCTTTGGAGTCAAGTTCATAACAAAAACTGTCATTATTTTCTTTTTTTTTTTCATGATCTTCCCTAAATTCCTTAGTTTACTGGCAAGTTTGTGTTCTCTTTAACAGAAATTAGACATTATTATTGTTATCATAAGAAAATTTTTTTACAAGATTATAATAAAATAAGTGAAAAAACCCCAAAGTCCTGTCATTTCAACATTCAGATTGTTTATAGTTTTGAAAATTATATTGAGCCTTTGTGTGCATCTATAATCATATGTCATTGAATATTTTTTAAAAAGTGGCACACCTATGTTTTCAGTCCTTATCTCCACTTGACATCAATGCTTCATTATTTTTTCAATTTGGTACATGATTTTTTTTGCATATATATGTATATTTATAGTTATATTACATTAGTCCATTATTGTGTACCCCGGGGCTTTTCCACTTCACTAACATTTGTTAACCATCCTGATCTTTTTTGCTCTTCACCTCTCCCACCTTCTTCCCCCTCCTCCTTTCTCGCTCCATGGTTCAGTCCCATTGGTTGTTTTCATTTTTTCTTATTTGCTTGTTTGTTTTTCCCTATATCCATCATATAAGTGAGACCATCTTGTACTTCTCTTTTTCTTTTTGACTTATTTCTGCTAATATGAGTCTTTCTAGTTCCACCCAGGTTGCTGCAAATGACATGTGTTTGTCCTCCTTGATGGATGCGTAGTATTCCATCATGTATATGTACCACCTTTTTTTTTTTAGCCAATCATCTGTTTGGGGGTATTTGGTTTGTTTCCAATTCTTTGCAATTGTAAACAGGACTGCAATGAACATGCACATACATGTGTCATTTTGAATTAATGTTTTCATGTCCTCTGGGTAGATTCCTAGTAGTGGGATTGCTGGGTTGAATGGTAAGTCCACTTTCAATTGTTTGAGGGTCCTCCACAGTTTTTCCATAGTGACTGGACCAGTTTGCACTCCCACCAGCAGAGTAAGAGAGTTCCTTTTTCTCCACATCCGCGCCAACATTTGTTGTTGTTTGTTTTATTTATAGGGGCCATTCTTACTGGTGTAAGATGGTAGCTCAGTGTGGTTTTAATTTGCATCTCCCTGATTATTAGTGATGTGGAGCATTTTTTCATATGCCTATTAGCCATCTGTATCTCTTCTTTGGTGAAGTGTCTTTTTAGTTTTTCTCCCCATTTTTTGAGTGGATTTTTTGCTTTGTTTTTGTTGAGCTGTAGGAGCTCTTTGTGGATCTTTGTTATCAGACCCTTGTCACTTGTGTGCAGGGCAAAAATTTTCTCCCAGTTGGTTGGGTTTCTTTTTGTTTTGTTTATTGTCTCTTTTGCTGAACAGAAACTTTTTAGTTTTATATAGTCCCAGCTGTTTATGTTTTCCTTCATTTTTTTGCTGGCCATAGTTGCTTTCCCAAATGGATTTCTGAAGTGAAATTCATGAAGGGTTTTGCCCAGGTTTTTTTCTATGTATTTTATGGTTGCAGGTCTCACTTCCAGGTCCTTTATCCATTTTGAGTTAATTTTTGTACAGGGTGTGAGGGTGTTGTCCTGGTCCATTTTTTTTTACAAGTTTTGATCCAGAAAAACTGTCATTATTTTCATTACCTTGTGATTTTAATTTTTTTTTAAGAGACTAGGTCTCGCTATGTTGCCCGGGATAGTCCTGAACCCGTGGACTCAAGTGATTCCTAGCCTCAGCCTTTCAGGTAGCTGGGATTACAGGTGGGCACCACCATGCCGGGCTATTTTTTGAAACTAGGTCTCCCTGTATTGCCTGGGGTAGTCTTAAACTTGTGGACTCAAGTGATCCCTGGCATCAACCTCTCAGCACTGGGATTACAGGTGTGCGCCACCACGCCTGGCTTGATTTTTAAATTTTATATCCTACCTTCCACTGTGATTTCCCACTGAGATATTTGGATTTTTTTAGTTTGGCTTTGGAATTTAAGGGTTTTAATTTGTGCTTGTCATTTCTTTTCACTAGCTCTTAGAAAATGAATTTTTAATGCAGATGGGGAAGAAGTAAGAGCTAGTATCATGCCTTAATTAAGTATAGTCAGGTTCCTCATGGGAAGACACCAAAGAAACCTGGTTTTCTGGAAGAAACCAGAAGCAAAGTTCCTTGTTTCGTACGGACTTTAGTTATCTCTCAAAGAATTTTTAACTGTTCTGAGTAAATGTAGCGAAAATAAATTAAAGTTTTACAGAGCAGAAGGAAGGACACCCTGGCAACCCCAAGCCTGCCTACTCTAAATGGGTCCTAGTCTACTGAATGAAGATGAAACCTCATCTAGTACATAACATCTTCCATGGAAAAAAACTTTAATAGCAATTAGTGTGTGATAAAGAGAAGAGAAAGAATACGGTTAAAATAGTTTCCAATTAAATACCACAAATTACCCATTCCTTTGTGGGTGAATACCTAGCCATTAACCCAAGGTAGGACCACTGATGCGCAAAAGCTCACCACTAGTCTAAGTCACCCCCTGGCGGGGAACCATAGTAAAGGAGGAGAGGGGACCAGATAAGTCTAGAAGGAAAAGAGCAAAATCAAAATCAACACAAAGGGTGCCTTTTTCAACCTCCCTAAGGGTCTCTCATCCACATCTTCTTCAAGTGTCTCCTTCCATGTCCCCAAGCCCCTGGTACAAGTCCAAGGATGAGAAGCAAGCACAGCTTCTTCACAGATCTCTCTGTTTCATGTGCTTCCTACAGGTCTTCTTTTTCAAGTCTTTTCTAGCTTCTCCTCCCTTCCTGGATCCACCTTTCCTGAAGGTGAAGCTAGCAACCTAGAACTTCCCCTTTCTCTGTAAATTATCCTGTTACAATGTCATTATCATCTCACATAAATAGAAAATATATTGATCTCTCAAAAGTCATGGAATTCACTTACATTTTCTTACAAATGGGTTTCCACATTCTGACAGATAGAAGTCATACCATAAGACTAGGAAGCTTTTCTTTTATTTCAAAACAATTAATGAAATTATAGGGATGACCTTTTCGAGTTTACTGACCTCTGCTTTTTTTTTTAACCACTGTGTGTAGTAAAGAAGTATATATTTGCATCATCACGTGCACACACATATACCATTATATTAAAAAGCTCTCTGCAATAGTATTTGCTCTTACTGAGACATAGTTTCTAAATTATTTGGTTCCATTTCATTTTAAAATGTTAAACCCACTAAATTGATCTACAACATGCTGCGATTTGCACTTTGATAGGTAATGTTATGATAAGTGACCATGTTTCTTCTACCCTTGGCACACTCCTCATTCCCAAGTTCTCCTCAGAACTCTCCAGAGCCTTCAAGGCAGGATCAGGCCCATTGTTCTTCATTCAGGCTGTGTTAGTAGTTATGGAGGGTCTGTACAATAATCAGAATCCAGCGCCTTCTATCTTTAATGTGTTCACTTCTTTATTTTTAATTTTATTCATTCAAAGAAATCTTGATTAAACATTCACAATGTGGCAGATACAGGTTTTTTTTTATAATTAATTTTTTTATTTATATATAAATTTCACAACTTTGTAATCTCAAGGGTTTGCCCCCCCTCCCCTCCCTTCCCCCCCTTTCCCTCCTGTTCATAGTTGTGCATTTCATTTTGGTGCTTAGCTTCTTTTGACTTTCCTCAAGGCTTTTATTTATTTATTTATTTAATTTATTTATTTTTCACTATATCCCTTACATTAGTGAAACCATTTGGTTTCTGCCTTTTTCTTTATGGCTTGTTTCTGCTAATATGATTTCTTCTAAATGCATCCATGTTGTTATGAAGTCGTCCAATTTGTCATTTTTAATTGGTGAGTAATATTCCATCGTGTATATATACCACAATTTTTTCATCCAGTCCTCTGTTTGTGGCATTTAGGTTGTTTCCATGACCTTGCAATTATAAATTGTGCTGCAGTAAACATCGGGTACAGGTGTCCTTTTGTACCCACATTGAGGTCTCTTTTGGGTAGATTCCCAGAAGAGCAATTGCTGGGTCAAATGGTAGATCCATTTTCATTAGCTTGAGGGTCCTCCATACCCTTTTCCATAGTGGTTGAACTAGTTTACATTGCCACCAGCAGTGTAGTAGTGTTCCTTTCTCTCCACATCCTCGCCAGCAAT